>CAUJNA010002026.1:0-47065 GCA_963377175.1 Effrenium voratum
ATTTGTTACCAGCCCAGCAGTTTGTCTCGGGCACAGCACATGGTCGATCTGGTACCAACGACGCGACGAGTTATGGAACCAGGTGCCATATTCCCTGTGCTGATGCAAAGTGCCCATTACTTGCAGCGGAGCCCGCCATTTAGAGGCACAAAAGTCCAGTAGGAATCCCATTCTCATTGCGTTCCGGAAGTCCATGTCGACCAAGGACCTTGTATGGTTCTCCAGGATTTTCCTCTTCCAGTTGACGTCCAACTCTGGCATTGAAGTCACCGAGTACAGCCACTTCCCGTGCTTGGATACTTTGCATCATGTCCGTCAGTGTGTCGTAGAAGGCTTCCTTTTCAACTTCCAGGCATCTGAACGTGGGCGCGTACAGGAAAGCAGAGAGAAGTGCCTGCCCTCTATCTGCAGTCTGATTTTCAGGTGTCGCGGCCCCCTAAAGTCAGTGTACTCCCCTGCCTTTTTCCACGCCCGTGTCATGTCAGTGTTTAACAGAAAGGCAACACCATACATTCCAGAGGGCGATCCCTCCCCGCTTCCACGGAAGATACACTTCACCTGTAGAATTCCGTCCCCTTTCCAATTCGCACGTTTCCCTTGGCATCCACGTAGAGGTGTGATTGCATCGTCCTGACGTTCCAGCATCCCCACTTCAAACAGGTGTGTCTTTTCCTCCAACATCGCCTCCGGTTCAGCCCCTGTCCGGGCTTCAACGGTGGCCAAAGCGACGCGGGTCGAAAACTCGGTTTCCGTGTGGTAAGTCAATAAGTGACGGGCAGCCGGCTTAGGCCGACCCGACTGCATGGAGGTGAGGGGTTGCCCTCCGAGAGCCCTGAGTCCACGCTCCTAACGAACGGCCTTTGTTAGCCCCGCACGGGTTGCCCGGGCACCCGGAGCGTAAGAAAATAAACCAAAAACCGAATGGCATGCAATACGTAACGACCGATCGAAACTGACAGAAAAGGTGCCTTGACTGGGCTTCGGGGAGGTGATCCGACTTTGCCCGGGATTCTCTGTGGCACTTGCGTGCCAGCTCCGCGCTAGCCTTGCGCATGTGCTATCCCAAGGCTTCGTAGCGTTACGCTTCAGTGCAAAACCAAACGTGGAATCACAGCGTCGCAAACTTCTTAAATGCGCGTGCGTGCCTTAGTGACATAGTGGATGTCAACTGCCCTGTGAAGTGCAAATTCGGCATTGCGTTCACTAATCGTTTTCCTTTGCAACCACCTGTCAGTGAATACATGACATGGGTGCTCCTTGTTCATATCGAAGTTCGACAGTTTCAGGCAGCGGCCGTGACCCAGCACTCCCTGTCTGGCGCAACACAGATTCGAACTTTGGGCGACAGTCCGGACCAAAAGTGTGCGCGGTGTTTTGGTTATTTGCATGTTTTTGGGTCGGTTTCCAATGCCTTCGATTGCCACCAGTTCCGGCCACAGGGCGTTTATTTTGTCACTGCGCGACGTGCTTTGGGGTTTCCAAGGATCGATCCCATGTCAACCCAATGCTTTGCATGCCCGGGGGGGCGCATTGTTTCTCTTGTCACATTGGCTCTTGACCTTTCTTTCCAGGGTTGTGACGTCGCATCATTGGGGTTTTGCCGAGGCTCTTGCACCTATTTTGAGTCGGTTCCCCGTTTTACATCCGAGCCGATGCCACCAAAGCCTGCTCACATGTTGAGATGAGTCCGCCAGTGCTGACATGGGTGCTTCTCCCATTGGACAACTTATCGCTTCCAGGTGGTATGTTTGGCCGGTCTTCCCTTAGAACGATCAAACAACGGGAGGAGGGTTCAAGGTGTTGAGACAATTCCAAACAAAGCCAAATTTAGTGCAACTCACTTATCCACTTGTTCAGGGCCCGTGACTGAGAACTCCTAAGCAACATCCAGCACGGCCAGCAGGAGGGCCACTCCCGGTGTACAAGTTGTGGCGAGTTAAGTTTCCTTCCTTGAGGGCCGGAAACCTAGTGTTGGGGTACGGGCCTGGGCATGCCGTTTGGGAAGAGGCCTGAGTTGGGTTCAGGGGTCGTTTTTTGTGGCGTCTATTTATTACCTCGTCATTTTGCTAGAGCCAAGCGTCACGAGAGTCGATAAATTTGCGCTCAATCATTTGTTGTCCGGCTCCATCCCGTCCGGCGTGTAAGCAAAGCCCTTGATTCAAGCAAAAGACGTGGAATTGATTATTTTAACGCCTCCGGCTCAGGCCGCCGACATTACAGGCCTGCTTTCTTATTTGCGTCCCTTTGGAATTGTCCCCTTGCCCCCTTCCCCTCTGAGATTTTTGCCCCCCTTTCTTTGTTGAGATCCATTCCCCCTTTCCGCCCTAAGGCCTTTTCTCCCTCTGTTTTTTCCCTTTTCCTCCCTAAGATGTTTTCCCCCCTCTCCCTGTTGAGATCCTTTCCCCCCTTTCCCCCCTTTTCCCCCCTGAGATCTTCTCCCTTTTCCTCCCTTTCCCCCACTTTCCCCCCTACGGCCTTTTCTTTTCTGGGATCTTTTCCCTTTCCTCCCTGAGATCTTTCCCCCCCTTTCCCTGGTGGAATCCTTTCCCCCCTTTCCGCCCTACGGCCTTGCCCCCCGCTGAGATCTTCTCCCTATTCCTCCTTAAGATCCTTTGCCCCCTTTCCCTGTTGAGATCCCTTCCCCCCTTCCCTTTAAGGCCTTTCCAGGTCTTCTCCCTTTTTCTTCCTAAGATTGGTTCCCCCCTTTCCCTGTTGAGATCCTTCCCACTTTTTCCCCCCTCAGGCCTTTCCCCCCCTGAGAGCTTCTCCCTTTTCCTTCCTTAGATCTTTCCCCCCTTTCCCTGTTGGCCTTTTTTCCCCCAGATCTTCTCCCTTTCCTCCCTAAGATCTTTTCCACCCCTTTCCCTGTTGAGATCATTTCTCCCCTTTCCCCCCTAAGGCCTTTGTCCCCAGATCTTCTCCCTTTCCTCCCTAAGATCTTCCCCCCCCCCCCTTTCCCTGCTGGGATCCTTTTCCCCCTTTCCCCCCGAAAGCCTTTCCCCCCCTGAGAGCTTCTCCCTTTTCCTTCCGAAGATCTTTTCCCCCCTTTCCCTGTTAGGCTTTCCCCCCTAAGTCCTTTTCTCCCAGATCTTCTCCCTTTCCTCCCTAAGATCTTCCCCCCCTTTCCTTCCTAAGATTGTTTCCCCCTTTCCCTGTTGAGATCCTTCCCACCCTTTCCCCCTGAGGCCTTTCCCCCCTGAGAGCTTCTCCTTCCTTAGGTCTTTCCCCCCTGTCCCTGTTGGCCTTTTTTCCCCCAGATCTTCTCCCCCTAAGATCTTTTGCCATTTTTCCCTGTTGAGGTCCTTTCCCCCTTTCCCCCCTAAGGCCCTTTCTCCCTCTGAGTTTTTCACTTTTCCCCCCTACGATGTTTTCCCCCCTCTCCCTGTTGAGATCCTTTCCCTCCTTTTTCCCTAAGGCCTTTTTTCCCCCCGCGATCTTCCCCCTTTTCCTTCCTAAGATCTTTTCCCCCCTTTCCTTGTTGAGATCCTTTCCCGCCCTTTCCCCCCTAAGGCGTTTTCCCCCCCAAGATCTTCTCCCTTTTCCTCCCTAAGATCCTTTGCCCCCTTTCCCTGTTCAGATCCTTTCCCCCCTTTCCCCCCTAAGGCCTTTCCCCCCCTGAGATCTTCTCCCTTGTCCTCCCCAAGATCTTTTCCCTTGGTTGAGATCCTTTCCCCCTTTCCCTCGAGATCTTCTCCCTTTTCCTCCCTAGGATCTTCTCCCACCTTTCCCTGTTGAGCTCCTTTCCCCCTTTTCCCCCTAAGGCCTTTTCAGATCTTCTCCCTGTTCCTCCCGAAGATCCTTTGCCCCCTTTCCCTGTTGAGATCCTTTCCCCCTTTCCCCCCTAAGGCCTTTTCCCTGCCTGGGATCTTCTCCCTTTCCTCACTGAGATCTTTCCTCCCCTTTCCCTGGTGGAATCCTTTCCCCCCTTTCCCCCCTACGGCCTTTCCCCCCGCTGAGATCTTCTCCCTATTCCTCCTTAAGATCCTTTGCCCCCTTTCCCCGTTGAGATCCTTTCCCCCCTTCCCTTTAAGGCCTTTCCAGATCTTCTCCCCTAAGATTGTTTCCCCCCTTTCCCTGTTGAGATCCTTCCCACCCTTTCCCGCCTAAGGCCTTTCCCCCCCTGAGAGCTTCTCCCTTTTCCTTCCTTAGATCGTTCCCCCCTTTCCCTGTTGGCCTTTTTTCCCGCAGATCTTCTCCCTTTCCTCCCTAAGATCTTCCCCCCCTTCTTTCCTCCCTAAGATCTTTCCCACCCTTTCCCTGTTGAGATCTGTTTTCCCCTTTCCCTCCCAAGGCCTTTCCCCCCCTGAGAGCTTCTCCCTTTTCCTTCCTAAGATCTTTTCCCCCCTTTCCCTGTTGGCCTTTTTTCCCCAGATCTTCTCCCTTTCCTCCCTAAGATCTTTTCCACCCCTTTCCCTGTTGAGATCATTTCTCCCCTTTCCCCCCTAAGGCCTTTTTGCCCCAGATCTTCTGCCTTTCCTCCCCAAGATCTTTCACCCGTTCCCTGTTGAGATCGTTTATTTCCCTCCTTTTCCTTCTAAGGCCTTTTCCCACCGTCAATTCTTCTCCTTTTTCCTCCCAAAGATCTTTCCCCCCCTTTCCTCCCTAAGTCCTTTTCCCTTGAGATCTTCTCCCTTTTCCTCCCCTAAGATCTTTTGCCACCTTTCCCTGTTGAGATCCATGTTGAGAGCCTTTCCCCCCTTTCCCCCCTAAGGCCCTTTTTTCTCCCCACTTTCCTTGTTGAGATCCTTTCCCCCCCTTTCCCCCCTGAGGCCTTTTCCCCCCAAGATCTTCTCCCTTCTCCTCCCTAAGATGTTTTCCCCCCTTTCCCTGTTGAGAACCTTTCCCCCCTTTCCCCCCTAAGGCCTTCTCCCTTTGCCTCCCCAAAATCTTTTCCCCCGGTTGAGATCCTTTCCCCCTTTCCCCTTGAGATCTTCTCCCTTTGCCTCCCTAGTATCTTTTCTCCCTGTCCCTGTTGAGCAGATCTTCTCCCGTTCCGTGTTGAGATCCTTTCCCCCTTTCCCCCCTAAGGCCTTTCCCCCCCTGAGATCTTAAGGCCGTTTCCCCCGCTGAGATCTTCTCGCTTTTCGATCCTTTCCCTCCCTTTCCCCCCCAAGGCCTTTTCCCTTTTCCTCCTTTTTCCTCCCTAAGATGTTTTCCCGCCATTCCCTGCTGAGATCCTTTCTCCCCTTTCCCCCCTAAGGCCTTTTCCCCCCTGAGATTTTCTCCCTTTTCCTCCCTAAGAGCTTTTCCCACCTTTCTTTATTGAGATCCTTTCCCCCCTGTCCCCCCTCAGGCCTTTTCGCACCCTGAGTTCGTCTCCCTTTGCCTCCCCAAGATCTTTTCCCCCCTTTCCCGCTTAAGATCCTTTCCCCCGTTTCCCCCCTAAAGCCTTTTCCCCACCCAAGATCTCCACCCTTCTCTTCCCAAAGTCTTTTTCCCCCTTTCCCGTTTGAGATCCTGTCCCCCCATTGCCCCGTAGGGCCTGTTCCCCCCGAGAAAGATTTCCCTTTTCCTCCCAAAGATCTTTTCCCCCCTTTCCCCCTTAAGGCATTTTTTCCCCAGATCTTCTCCCTTTCCTCCCTGAGATCTTTCCCCCCCTTTCGCTGTTGAGATCCTTTCCCCCTTTCCCCCCTTCATTTCCTTCACCAGCATGGGCAACATCCCCAGCATCACTTGCATCATCCGCATCCTTGGCAGGCGCTGATGCGGATGATGCAGGTGATGCTGGCGATGTGCCGCTAGGATCCGAAAGCGCACCCGGGGGGAATCGAACACCCCAATGTTTTTGAGAAACTGAGTTGCGCAAGCCCGCGCAATGAACAGATTTAGTGAAGCGTCTTCGAATCACCGCGTGGTACGTGGACCCCCCCCCCCCCCGCAAAAGTCTGAAATGGTGCCCCTGGGGAGGGGTCAGGGGGGGGGTAACCAACACGCTGTCTGTTGTCGGCGGATTTTCTTGACGGAGGTGCCCACAAAGAGCATCGGAGGGTCCTTTATTGCTTGGGCTCACGATTTCAGAGCCCTTTGTCAACTTTGTTTGGCGGCTCTTGAACAATTCGCCCTGCAGCACGCGGCTTGTGGTTAAGAGATGGAAGGATATGAAGTCCTTGGCAGTGATGTTAGACGAGTAAGGGGAGCACGATTATTCCCTCGATGTGAACATGGCATGTCGTTTCAAGGAGTGCACGCGCCTTCAACAAATGGTAGGACGGTTGTTTGAGACGGTATCTGAATGCAACAACTGACGAGTGTTGAACTCGGGACTTTTGCAGTTGACACTTGTACTCCAGTAAGTCGGTCACACTTGCAGTGGCCTCATTTCTTTGTGCGCTCATGTTGACTGAGCAGTTGTTGGTTCCACTCTCCGCCTTCAATGTTGCGTGGACACACGAACATAAATTTTCGAAACACTTTTGTCTAAGACGCATTGAAAGTTGGGGGAGGAGGGCTTACGACTTGTCAACCATCCTCGCCTGCCACAGCGACTCAAGACGCGCCAACTGAATTATTGCACATAGATCTTAAGGGTTGCAAGCCCAACATTCCTTCTCTCCCAATACGATTCCCTGATCAGGGCTAGTGGAGCGACAGCAAAGAAGGGGCGCAAGATAGCAATGTTTGATTTATCATGATTTTTCCAAATCCAGTGTGATATACATACAGCTCCATAGAAGCAACGCTGCCTTTTTTTAAGATGGGCGAAATTTGGTTCATCTCTGAATCGCCGGCATCACTCCCGAAGAAAATCACGCCATGGTTTAATCTCGCATTGGTCACGTGTGTTGCCATCTCACTGCTTATGGGGATCGCTTTGCAAGGCACCCCGTAAGGTGTCCCTTGCCACCGTTCAACTCAACTCCTCCAAAGCATCCTGGAGGCCCTTGGAGGCCCTTGGAGGTTCTTGGAGGCCCCCCCAGCCGTGTGAAATACGCCAACTTTGGCTCAAGAAAAGACGGGCAAGCACCATGGCGTCCAGGCGGTTGTGAGCGGTTGCGGGCAGTTGGGATGGAGTTTTCAAAATAGTGAGAAAGTGCTTGACCAGTTCCATCTGCTGAGTGATATTGATTATTTGCCGTTGGTTTTAAAGGGAGTCTCGGAGTCTGTCACTACTGGACATATTCTTCGCGGGGACGGAAGCAAACAGAGGACCACGTAGGCAACTAGCATTGATACGTGAGAGAAGAGTTCAGCACCTGGGGAGCCGTTGGGGCAGAATGTTCAAGCGGAACCCAGGAACGAATCACGAACCTTCATTTTGCAATATGCACTACTTGCATTTTGCTGATTTGACAAGTCCTTGAATACTCCCAGAAAGCAGGCATAGGCCTAAGTTGTGCCTATGTTTGGACGACGGGTTCGGAGTCGTGTCGGTGCCCAGGTGGCACGAGTGGGAATTGTGCGTGCCTTGTATTTTGTTGTATGATTTGCTTGTTCTTAGTGGCGAACCAATGGCTGCAGCTTGGATGTTTCAAACCAGTTTCAAAGCACGCGAGAGATGGTTGGGCTTTCTGGGCACCCCCCCCGATTCCCTGCTCCCCTTATCCTTATGTTTGTTTATTATTATTTTGTTGTCCATTTGGTCAATCCATCCCAAAAAAGGCGCCATCAACAAGCAAAAACACACTTGATCACTCTCGCATCGACCCGCCATTGGATGAAAGCCAACAGGGAGCTCTTTGGCGCATTGGCCCCAACGTATTTGGCATTTGCCAGCTTTGTGTCCTCATGGAAAGACCTCAAGTGCGGGCTTGACCTTGAGACCCTTGACACGTTCAGCTGAAAAAGGTGGCAGTTGGCAATTCAAACAGAGGATTGAGTCGTGTTTGCAAACGGCGACCGATAGCGCATGGCAGCAGCCTTCACATTTAATCTCTTCCCACCTCTTCCCAAAAAAGTCCCTTGGTACACTTTGATGCGGCCTTTCAATGTTTCGGCTACGGAGGCATCATGAATCTTAATGGATCCTTTGCCCAGGCACATATAGAGGCCGTATTTGTGCAGCCGAGAGTCTGCATAGTGCTCTGCAAAATGTTTTAGCGAGCCTACCTCGGGGTCAAAGGAGCTTAACTATTCAGGTTTATTTCAGTAAGGATCCAGTGCTCATTTCAGTTGGCGACCTATGACTTCCCCAGAAGCTTGCGCCGTCAAACCAATCATTTGACTAGTACCCACATAGACAGATCGTGCCATCATCATCATCATCATCATCGTCATCAGCAGCAGCAGCATCATCATCGCCACCATCATCATACTATCACCGCCATCATCATTCGCGTGCACACCATTATGACCATCATCACCATCATCATCATCATCATCATCGTCAGCAGCAGCAGCAGCAGCATCATCATCGCCACCATCATCATACTATCACCGCCGTCATCATTAGCGTCATCATCAGCATCATCGGCACATCATTATGACCATCATCATCATCATCATCATCATCACCATCATCGTCATCATCGTCATCAGCAGCAGCAGCATCATCATCGCCACCATCATCATACTATCACCGCCGTCATCATTAGCGTCATCACCAGCATCATCGGCACATCAGTATGACCATCATCAACGTCATCACCATCATCATCGTCATCATCATTGTCATCAGCAGCAGCAGCATCATCATCGCCACCATCATCATACTATCACCGCCCTCATCATTAGCGTCATCATCAGCATCATCGGCGCATCATTATGACCATCATCACCATCATCATCATCATCATCGTCATCAGCAGCAGCAGCATCATCATCGCCACCATCATTATTTTATCACCGGCATCATCATTAGCGTCATCATCCGCATCATCGGCACATCATTATGACCATCATCACCATCATCATCATCACCATCATCATCATCATCGTCATCAGCAGCAGCAGCATCATCATCGCCACCATCATCATACTATCACCGCCATCATCATTAGCGTCAGCATCAGCATCATCGGCACATCATTATGACCATCAGCACCATCATCACCATCCTCATCATCATCATCATCATCATCGTCATCAGCAACAGCAGCATCATCATCGCCACCATCATCATACGATCACCGCCATCATCATTAGCGTCATCATCAGCATCATCGGCACATCATTATGACCATCATCACCATCATCATCATCATCATCGTCATCAGCAGCAGCAGCATCATCGCCACCATCATCATACTATCACCGCCATCATCATTAGCGTCATCATCAGCATCATCGGCACATCATTATGACCATCATCACCATCATCACCGTCATCATCATCATCGTCATCAGCAGCAGCAGCATCATCATCGCCACCATCATCACACTATCACCGCCATCATCATTAGCGTCATCATCAGCATCATCGGCACATCATTATGACCATGATCACCATCATCACCATCATCATCATCATCGTCATCAGCAGCAGCAGCATCATCATCGCCACCATCATCATACTATCACCGCCATCATCATTAGCGTCATCATCAGCATCATCGGCACATCATTATGACCATCATCACCATCATCACCATCATCATCATCATCGTCATCAGCAGCAGCAGCATCATCATCGCCACCATCATCATACTATCACCGCCATCATCATTAGCGTCTATCAGCATCATCGGCACATCATTATGACCATCATCACCATCATCACCATCATCATCATCATCGTCATCAGCAGCAGCAGCATCATCATCGCCACCATCATCATACTATCACCGCCATCATCATTAGCGTCTATCAGCATCATCGGCACATCATTATGACCATCATCACCATCATCACCATCATCATCATCATCGTCATCAGCAGCAGCAGCATCATCATCGCCACCATCATCATACTATCACCGCCATCATCATTAGCGTCATCATCAGCATCATCGGCGCATCATGATGACCATGATCACCATCGTCACCATCATCATCATTGTCATCATCGTCATCAGCAGCAGCATCATCATTGTCATCATCATCATACTATCACCGCCATCATCATTAGCGTCATCATCAGCATCATCGGCACATCATTGTGACCATCATCACCATCATCACCCTCATCCCATCATCATACTATCACCACCATCATCATTATGACCATCATCACGATCATCATCATCATCGTCATCAGCAGCAGCAGCATCATCATCGCCACCATCATCATACGATCACCACCATCATCATTAAAGTCATCATCAGCATCATCGGCACATCATTATGACCATCATCACCATCACCATCATCATAACCATCATCATCATCATCGTCATCAGCAGCAGCAGCATCATCATCGCCACCCTCATCATACTATCACCACCATCATCATTAGCGTCATCATCAGCATCATCGGCACATCATTATGACCATCATCACCATCACCTTTATCATAACCATCATCATCATCATCATCATCGTCATCAGCAGCAGCAGCATCATCATCGCCACCATCATCATACTATCACCGTGACCGCCATCATCATTAGCGTCATCATCAGCATCATCGGCGCATCATTATGACCATCATCGCCATCATCACCATCATCATCATCATCAGCAGCAGCAGCATCATCATCGCCACCATCATCATACTATCGCCTTCATCATCATTAGCGTCATCATCAGCATCATCGGCACATCATTTATGACCATCATCACCACCATCACCATCATCAGCATCATCATCGTCATCAGGAGCAGCAGCATCATGATCGCCACCATCATCATACTATCACCACCATCATCATTAGCGTCATTATCAGCATCATCGGCACATCATTATGACCGTCATCACCATCATCACTATCATCCTCATCATCATCATCATGATCATCGTCCCTTGGGGCAGATGATACTTGGGCTAGACACTGCACGCGATGAACAGACAAGTTAGGTCTCCTGGCCATTCACACGATAAACTCTACAGCCCAATCAATCCAATGCTATTGGCTGTGTTTTGTTTGGATTTGGTGCCTCTTATTTGGGGCAACGTCTTTTTCTACAACTTATCGTGCAAGGGGGCTTGACACGTTTCAAAAGCACAGCAGCTCTCAAAGCTCTTTGCTGGCGCTTTGGAAATGCAAAGGTTGCGCGAGTTCTCTCTAATGCCCCACTTACAGGTGACCAGGTCCTTGCATTTTTGGCTACAGGATCACGATGTTTGTGGTGTACCTGCTTGCTTCGTGTTTTGAAGCGCGCATTTCTTGTTTGCTGAATACGTTTGGATGAAGGACTACGCGGTCATCACAAGCGCCTCACCCAGAGGAACTCGCCCAAATCTGGCCCTCCGGCCCTTTGCCAGGTCAACTTTTCGGATTTCGAAGTTTAGAAGTTTAGAAGTTTCAAAGTTTCGAGGTCGGTTTCACATTTCGTGCCCGAGGGACGGGCCATCGGGCACGTCTCGTTCGCTCAGGTCGCCGGAGCTGGCCAGGACCTTAGCCGAACGACCCCTCCAGTCCGCTTGAACCATTCCCACGATTTTTGGAGGTAGACATGTTCCTCTTGTGGGTGTTGTCCAGTGCCAGTTTTGCAATGTGTCAGTTGAATGGCTGATGTGGGAAAACTGGAGCAATCGAAATGGACCAAGGCGCCCCGAAGTTCGACACATTAGCTTTCTCGTTTCGCGTAGGTTTGGCTTCAAATAGCGGAGCCCCCTCAAAATGGGTCGTGCCTTGCACCGCCGACACGCCCAAATCTATGACTTGTGGGAACTCTGCTTTTACTGAGGACTTGGCTTACGAATGCCGGAACACACTGAACACTCCACAGCATCATCATTTAATCGGGTCTCTGAGGGCTTGGGTCAAGTTCACTCCGTGCCTTCCCGTGACACCGTCCGATGCCTCGAAATGCAAATTTATTGGGGAGATGCTCTTGGGAAGGGGCTCTAAATCGGATGGTGAACACAAAGCTCGGAAAGAGGTTGTTTCCTCGGGCCCAGAACCCTTCGGGGTTGCACAAGAACCGTAATTTGTAAGGATTGCACATCCAGCGCTTCCCAAAAGCAACCAGGTGCAAGATTTGGAGCGCAAACCATTTGAGTGGTCCGCAAATCCGGCACGTTTGTTTTGCCCTTATTCAGAATAGTTTAGACTCAATAGATGGCACATGTTTTGCGGAATTGAGCCCATATTATCCTTCTCACCCTGATGGTCAAAGTACCTTCTAAGAGCTACCTGTCACCCCTCCAAACATCCTGCGCGTACTTGGGCGATCGCTGGGATGTAGATGAATATGGTGAAGCCACCTGACGGAGGTGGCCTGCAAGGGCGGACAATGACAGAAGACGATGGGAGGAAAGATGCCACAAGATTTGGGCATCATAGCCCTTTAGTTGCGCAGGTAAGACCCTCCAGACCCCAGCATTTTGTCTTGTTTAGACCGCCCCGAGCCGCTTGATATCCGCGGACTTGGGAGGAAACTAGCCCCGAAAATTCCCGCGCTCCCTCAAAGAAGGTAGTGGAGAAGTCCGGCGCGTTGACCTGACGCCTGGCTGAGGCATCTGAGCCTGATGTCGCGTTTTCCACTCGCTTCGTCGAGCCTGCTTGGGCCCCAGACCGCGGCTTCCCAAGTGGCGTGTGGAAGGGCGACATTGGGTCTCCAATTAGGATACGGAACCCCGCACGAGGTCGGCTTTGCTTTGGTTTTTGTTTTGGTGCAACCCCAGAAAGAGTAGCAACTCAACAAGTCAGGCTCATGTGCCGTCGAAATGGTGCCATGGTCTGCAACCTTGCGATTATCCGTTCAGTTCAAGGCGTTCCTCGTGAGGGGAACAGTGGCCACATGCTTGGTTGACGAGCAATGAGTTGCTTTGATGCGAGGGATATTCGGCGCGGGGACACATCGAGGTTGACATTAGAAGAGTTCCTACAGCCATGAAGGGGGGCGGCGCGTCGCTTGTGACCTGTGTTTTTTCTTGCTTGTGACCTGCGTTTGTTTTCGCTTGTGACCTGCTTTTGCTTCACGCCCCTGACGCGCGTGCCCACGCAACCAGGTGATACACGCCCACACACCCATGTGCTTACACAGGCACCCATGCGCCCACGCACCCAAAGACTCACGCACCCACACGCAGACCCACACACCTACCGACACACCCACGTACCCACCTGCGTCCCAGGCACCATGTTCTCCATGTACCTTGTGTTGCGTAGGCTTTTCAGGGCGCTTGAGTGCGTTAGGGTGGTCGGACCAGGTTTATATATATATATATAGATATACAGATATGACAGCGAGCGTCATCGTGGCCCCCCCTGTTTGGTTTTCAGGTTGCCTGATCTGAATGCATGGCTTTCCCCCTCCCCCTAGAACAAATTCTCACGCAGACAGGCTGGGCTGAAGCAGTTGAGCGGGTGTGCTTATCGTGCCCCCTCCCGCTTCCGGTTAAAGAGCAGGCTGGGCTGAAGCAGTTGGGCGGGTGTGCCTCATGCCCCCCCCCCTCCCTCTTCCGGATAGAGGAGGAGAAGACTGGGCTGAGGCAGTCGAGAGGGTCCCCCTTGCCGATCATGCCCGCCCCCGCCCCACTACTGGGCCGCAAGTGACACCGTGGGCAGGTCAGGCGGGTCACAAGCGATGGAGGAGGTTGTAAGTGAGTTGCAGGTCGCAAGTGAGTCGCAAGTGATGGGGCAGCCTCATGAAGGCTTGTCGTTCCATGATATTCAAGAAATGCAGCCAGACTGCACACCAAGTCGGACTAAATGTCCAGGCCCAGAATGTCATGAACTTCAGACGCATTAAAAAGGGCCAAGTGTTGGGGACGGCGGGGGTGCAAGGAAAGCTGGGAATGGGATGCCACGTGCAACAAAACAGTGTTTCTCGATTTTTCCTGACAGCAACTTCCTTCAAATACCCGAAATATAGACGTCTAAAAGCACAATAATGCTGTGGATGTTTCGCAGCGACAAAAACACACATTTTTCAGCAGTTTCTTAGATCGGCGCTACACCCAGGCCTTAAACGTGAAGCACCATTGATATCAGCAACAAATCAGCAAAAGTCATGCCGTCAAGACAGCCCCTGACAATGCTGGGCTATGTGGTTTGGAGCCCTGTGAGCTAGGTAGTTAAGTGTGGGACGGGGGGCGGATGGATAGATGGAGGATGGGAGACCCACCTACCCACACCCGCCCACACCCACCCACACCCACACACCCACACACCCACCCGCCCGCCCCGCACGTGCACGCCACGCGCGCCGTCAGGAATGGTTTGCGGAAGAAACCCCAAACGCGGGCGATGCAAGGGATGCGGTTTCGGGACTTGAAAGAAATACTCCAACAGCTGGTGGCTGCGCGAGTGCTGTCTCATCACCCCCGGCATGTAAGCGGAGGAAGACAGCAATGGCGCCGGGGCAGCTTCACTGTGCCAAGCGTTGTTTTCGAATTCGAGAAGGACATTTTGTAGGAGGAGGCCATTCCAGCTTGGACCAGGGCCGGTTCCCCAGAGGCTTCTGCAAAGTGGCCTGCTGGCCAAAAGGCCAAAAAACGGCTGCTTGAGAAGCTTCCGCCGGTGGTCTGCTGGCCAAAAAGCAGTCCTCGCACGATTGCCTCACGGTGCCAAACGCTGCTTTCGAATTCCAGCAGAAGCTCCGCAGAGGCTTCCGCCAGTGGACTGCTTCACAGTGCCAAGCGTTGAGGCCTTGCACGACACTCAACTCTGCCTCACTTTGAATTCCAGCAGAAAATTTAACCAATCCAGCCAGGACAGTGGCTGCTGGCCCAAAAGGGGGCTTCACAGTGTCAACAAGAAAACTTCTAGGAGGATTGGACGAGTGGCCTGCTGGCCGAGAAGCAACCCCCACACGACTGCCTCACAGTGCCAAACGTTGCTTTGAAATCTAGAAAGAACCTTTTTGGGAATCCGGCCGACCGGGGCCGTTTCCGGAGAGGCTTCCGCCAGTGGCTGCTGGACCAAAAGGGCCGAAAAACAGTCCTCGCGCGAGCGTTAGTGGAAAGCTTTTATGCTAGCACCGGCGGATTTCCATAATCTGTGAGATCATTCCAATTAATTAGATTGGATTGTTTAAATTGGCAGACCCGTTTTCCAATGTGGAAATTTTCGATCATGAAAAGTATTTAAATCGCTTGAATTATTCCATTGGCCAGGGCCCCCCTTTTCTAAGTCATTCAAACCAGGTAAACGTCTTACATTATTTAAACTGGCAGGCCCCCCCCCTTTCCCATTCTAAACAGTTTTTTTAAAAACTCCAATCAGTTACATTAATTGAACTGTGTAAAATGGCAGACCCCGCTTTCCCAATTCAATTTATCTACAACGCTATTCCATCTTTCTAATCTGGCACCTACCTCTGCCGCTCTAAATAGTTCAATTCAGCTGAATAATTGACATTATCTAAATTGGCAGACACCCCTTTTCCAAATACACCGAGTTAATAAACAGAAGTAGTTGAACCCAGCTAATTTAGTTGAGTGTTTGAACCATTTAAAGTGTTTGCACTGTTTAGTTGGCAGACCCTCCTTTTCCAGCTTAACTACCAGTAGAGCCGGCGAAGCCGGTGGGCGGAAGTTTCAAAAATATAAAACTATAGTTCTTTTTCTCTTTCTTTTCTTGATTCTTTTTCTCCGTCATTCTTCCTTTCTTTCTTTCTTTCCTTCCTTCCTCCCTTCTTTCCTTCTTTCTATCTGTCTTTTCTTTCTTTCTTTCGTTTGCTTGTCTATCTATCTTTCTCTACCTATCTATACCTAACTACCTATCTATCTATCTCTCGTGTTATCTATCTATCTGCTTATCTATCCATCTATCTCTCTATCTATCTTCTCTATCTATTCCTCTATTTCTCTATCTATATATCTACCTATCTCTCTATCTCTCTATCTATCCATCTCTCTATATCCCTCTATCTCTGTCTCTCTCTTTCTCTGTATCTCTCTCTCATCCCTCGTTCTTTCTATCTTTCTATCTCTCAATCTCTCTTTCTTTCTATCTATTTATCTCTCTATCTCTCTCTATCTCTTTCTATCTCTTTCTATCTATCTATCTCTCTATCTCTCCATCTATCTCCCGCGTATCTCTCTATCTATCTATCTATTTATCTTATCTGTTTATCTTTCTGTCTCTCTATCTCTATATCTCTCTATATATCCCTCTGTCTGCCTATCTATCCATCTCTCTTTTTCTATGTGTCTATCTCTCTATCTATTTATTTATCCACCTATTTATCTCTTTATCTCATTATCTCACGTGTATTTATCCATCTCTCTATCTATCTATCTATCTATCTATCTATCTATATGTATTTCTAATTTTCTATAGATCTACCTATCTATCCATCTCTCTATCTACCTCTCTCTCTACCTATCTATCTATCTATCTATCTACCTCTCTATTTATTTATCTGTCTATCTGTCTCATCCATCATTTATTGCTCTATGTATCTACCTATCTATGTATCTCTCTCTCTATCTCTGTTTCTATCTATTTATCTATCTCTCTATCTATCTATCTGTCTGTCTATCTATCTATCTGTCTATCGTTTATCTATTTATTTATTTATCTCTCTATCTATCTATCTATCTATCTATCTATCTATCTCTTTTTCTTTCTATTGATATACCTCTCTATATCTCTCTCTCTCTCTATCTCTCTCTCTCTCTATCTATCTATCTATCTATCTCTCTCTTTCTCTATCTATCTATCTATTTCTCTATCTCTTTATCTATCTCTTTCTCTGTCGATTTATCTGTCTATCTTTCTCTCTCTATCTATCTATCTATCTATGTGTCTCTTTCTTTGTCTCTTTCTATCTTGACTTCGCGTACTACTTTCGTACTTAAAAGTTGCGATTTTCGAGCCCCACTGCAAAAGTGAAAAAATTCCTCGGCCAGCCTCCAGGAAGACCGATTGAAACTAACTAAAGTGGCGCAAATGACATAATTGTAACAACTGTTCCGAAATTTTCAACCTTTGTATAGCATATGAGTTACTTGAGTTGTTCAGATGCCTGCAGGAGGATGGGTTTGGATTATTCGAGTTATTGCAGCAGACCCGACCCTTGCCCATGTAAATGTTGTGAAGAATTGTCTTTCATTGAATTGTTTAACTATTCAGTAGGAAAACTGCTTTAGCAAAATAATAAGCCCCCTGCCTCCAACACGTCAGATAGCTTCAATAAGGTGAATACTTTGATCATTTAACTGCAAATTTTGTGGTTGGCGTTTGGCAAATACAATAATTCAAATAGCTTAGAAAACTGAGTTGTTTAACGTTTTCTTGCGCAAGCACATGAACCAATTCCCCGAAGGCCACCCGTGCAAGTAAAAAAAGCATACTAAGTAGGATAATTAGAGGAGTTCTCCAAAAGGAACCCGTCCCTTTGGAAATACTTAGTGGGTTTAGAATGCGCATGACAAGCAGAAGAAGTAGCAAAACATGAATCTTGAACTCCGAAAAACCGGCAGCTGTGCCTTTTGGAACATGGAATCATTGAAAATGAAATAGAACACCGTGAAGTTGGAGTTCCCGAAAAGGCAACGAGGTTTAGAAGACATCGTTGAGCCATTCTCAGACAGCGACATCACCAACATTAGATCCGAGCTGGACAGGACCGATGAGGAGAATCAAGATCCAACACCTACCTCGCAATAATCAGGTAGGTCCACTCTAAATCATCGGCCCTGAAGTAACCAAACTTCAGAAGCCATGAAGCAGCTTCCTCAAGGAGCAGAGCTCGCACCTTGCAACAAGTGCATCATGTACTGCCGTACACTTGGCATCAACTCACCTCTGTCAGCACCGCCAGATGACGCTTGCGTGTTTTTGTGGCAAGCTATTACACCGAATACACTCTGGGTCTTGCCAGCGCACCGATGTGACTGGAACAACTATAACCCACTACTATGGCATGTGCTAATATTCTCACAGAGCCGCATATCATTCAAAGAAGCACCAACACTGCCAACCGAGCAAGGCGATCATACCGGCGGCGCTGGCAATGGTCCGCCAGGGCCGCTTGATCAGCCTGACAAAGACATGCCACAAGCACCACAGCCACCAAGACCAGGCCCATGAGCGAAGCAATGCCACAAGCGACGCTATTCCACAAACAACACCCGTCATCCAGGGCACGCGTCCAGATGCACCAGTACTACAGCCACGACAACCCGGCCACGCAGCCAATTTCCACGACTAGTTGACTCAACCGGCTGGGGGTGATGTTTCAAAGCCCCTAATTGGCCGAGAGTTGCCACGCCGCCGCCACAAGCAAACCAATCAAGAAACACAAGAAGAACAAAGACAGCCCGAAGGAAGTAAACCCATCAGTGCCAGCATCATCATCAAATGATCCTCCGCCACTTCCGATCTCCTCGTTCGGATCAAGTGCCTCGCCATGACTACCACTGTCTCCACCGTCAATAAGGCACAACCGATCCTGACTAGTAGAAGATCAGGAGGGGCCGGAGAGCTCTCATTCTCAAAGAACTTGTCCTGACGAAGACTGACCAGAAGGTGTGTAGTCACCTGTGCCAAGAGACATCGAAGACAGACCCCTTAGTCTTTATACAGCGCAGACCGCTGAGGTCCACAGCACCCTTTCCTACGCGCACACACGACAGAACCACAAAAACGACACGCAGTCAGTGTGCCACGGCCTCACTGTATTCAGAAAGACAGGAGTCTCTCAAGGCCTCCAGCACACAGCAGCTAATGGGCAAGAAACGAAAGGAAGCAGCAACACAACAAGAGGTCCGAGCGCACAACAAAAAGTTCCTTGGAGCAACGCTCCTGGAGCCAGGAAACTCCGCGTAAGAAACCGGGTACCTGGACGATGGGTCGTAACAAGACAAAGAAGGCAACTTCCCCAAGACACATATTCCACAATTTCCCAAACCCTTTTTTCTCGACAAAGTCCGTGGTATAGCTGTCCAGGCAGCCCACCCCTCCCATTTCTGTCTCATAAAAGGACTTCCAAGTAGGCTCTGAGGACAAGAACAATTGTGTCTTGGCCGGGCATCCCCTCTCGCTCCTTGGAAACGCTGAAGCATGGCAGCGCTGTGCGACTTGGGGTTGTAACACAATAGGGCCAAACACACTCGAAAGGAAATGGCTGCGGAGGCAGGCGCGAACTTCGCGAATCAAAAACTTTTCCAAGCACGGTTCAAGAAGGCTTTTCAAGTAACATGCTGGCCCAGGCGGTTCAGGAATCCTTCTTGCGCTCCTCAATCGGGATCCATTTTGATGAGTGCCAATAACAAATTAAAGGTGAAAACGCATGAACATTGGGTGTGATACAAGCCAGGCATTCAACTACGAAAGCCTTGTAAAGCAACATTCGGAAGAATACCTGTCATGACGGATTTGCTGAGCTCGTCGGCCTTCGCAGACCTCTTCGTCAAACGATTTGCAAGACAATATTCTGAGCGTACATGTGCGAGATCATGCATCTGACCACCATTGCGACCATTGCTTTCTTTACGAAGCATCTGAATAAGGTGCAGGGTTTCCTCTTGTTCAGGTTGATGAGTGGTTGAAGAAGTGACAAGTTGTTAGCATCAGTGCGAATATGAGCATCTGCCAGTTCGCCAGGTATAGTCCTCGGATGAAAAGTGCCAAAACATTGCATCAGTCCGTGCAACTCGGCCACTGTGGTGGACATGGTAGTTGCAGTGAATTTCTGGGTTCCATAATCGACAAGGGCCTCTGGAACTTGGCGAGCCTTTACGAAGGTCTCGGTCTTGCGCCAGGAAAATCACAAGTGCACGCTGCGAGGATGTGTCGTCATTGTTTTCACGCGATGCACCAGGGTGACCGACTAATCTGGTCCTACCCTTAAGAGGCCAGAACCTCATATGATGGCTGTCACATCGCCAATAGTAGGAGATGAAGCCTTTGATGCACTTCTGGAAAATTGGTACCAATGTGAAATTGGGTTCTGGACTGAAGCCAGTTCATTTGTCCAAGCACATTTCGACACACTGTACAAGGTGAAGGGAATGACCATTCTATAAAATGCATCTTTTGTGTCCTATGCAGATTCCTTTACAAGGAGATCGCTTGGTTTGACCAGAACCTTCATTTCGTGAATACCGACCGGCCACATTTCCAACAGGAAGGCGCCTCGCTTGTGCCTGCCGGTGTGTCTCGCTTGTGCCTGCCGCTGTGCCTTGGGCCTCGGCCGACGAACCCTTTGCGGGGATCGCGCGTGTTGAGGCGCTCTCGCTGTGGTGCCGTGCGACTTTGTAGCAATGCGATCCGTTTTGCTTCAACGGGCTCGAGCGGGCCCGGTGGGTCGCGATCAATGGGGCCAGACGGAGTCTTGCCCTCGTCCTTCAAGACCGCCACCTTGACATCCCTGCCAGCCACGGAGGCGGCGCAAAACGCCCGCACCCGGGCCAAGAACTCACTCCTGGAAATATCCGCGCTGCAAGTCTGAGAGCGCAGCATTTGCAGCGCAAAAATTCAAGGCCGGACAGGGTCTCGTGGCATGGTAGACATGGATGAGGAGGGTGGGGGGGGGTGGGCTGGAGAAGGGAAGGCAAGGGGACAAGCGAAGATTCTCTTCACAAAAAAATCTCAGCGGCCTGGGCCTTTTTGGGGCCGGGGGCGAATTCGGGGAGGGTGGGTTTATCAGTGGCAAGAGGGGATTATGAAGCAATTTGCAGTGTCCTGCCGTCTTCCGCAGCGGCCAGCTCTGCGACCAGCCGGAGCTACCGGAGACTTGCAGATGCCGGGGTAATTTGCTCCCGTACGATCACTGACTGGTCGCCTGGTCGCCCATGGCCGCCTGAGGCCAGAGAAGCACAGACTGTGACTGCCTCGGTTTGGGGAAGCCCTTGAAGAGATTCAGAGTGTGGCAGGGGTAGTTCAGCCAAGAGGCATCAGCAGACCACTGCAGCCGTTTTTTTCACATGCTTTCGGGCGAGTGTCTTCTTGCCTTGAGCTTTTTGACCTTTTATGGCTGGGGGCCATTCAGTGTCTGGAGGACCTTCACTGGGTCCACAGTCTGGTCTGTGCAGACCCTGTGCGTCACTTTATATTGGAAACAACTCCTCTACGTTTCATCATCTCAGCGATCTGTGCTCAGCCTGGAGAGACACACTCCGACTCCGCTCTTGCAGGTTCCCGTGGAAGTCATTGCAGCGCAGTACGTGCTGGCAGCGCGGGTCACGCGGCGTGCTATGTCGCTGAGGCCTGAGACAGCTGCGCCTGCTCCAGTTGCTGTACCTCTCCCATACCCAGCTCCATGTTCACCAGTTTCTGTTTGCAGTGGACAGTGTGAGTTGCAGCTCTGGTCGCCAGTGCCCATCTCTTCATGCTCCGGCAGCGCTACGCAGGAGCAGCGTCTTTGTCTTGTGAACTGAAGCCACGACCCCCGCTGTCGTGCTTGGGCCAGGGCTCAAAAACAGCCAGCCCCAGAAAATGGCAACGAGAGCCCGCATGACTTGGCTTGAAGGTTTCAGCCAGAAAGCGGCTGCAGCTGAAGCTCGAAAGGTGCGGGATCATCGCAAGCAAGGCCCCGGCAGCCAGTCCGCTGGCCACAGAGGCGGATGTGTGGGGAAGGCCGGCGTGAGCTCGAATGACATCACGTGTCATAGTGATGGCTGGCGCGCAGGAGTGGCATCGTGGTCCCAGGAGCCCTTTGACGAGCCCACTTTGGCTCCAGGCACAGTTTCTTTTTGGCTTTGGCTACATACTTTACATTGGTGCGTTTCTGACTGTACATTCTTGCCTTGTTAGTTTAACACAACAAACCTGCCAGCCAGGCACTGAGATTTGGCTTGTGCGCCAAGTTTTCTGGAAAAGAGATGCCAAGACCAAATCAAACCCGCTGCTGGCGTTTCCAAGAATTTCCAACGCAGAGGTATGGCGAGCTGGACCAAGTTTTGAAGTGCCGGTATGAACATCTGCGCTGCAATTCCCGCCGCCAGAGGCAGTCTTGATGCAGTGTGCGAAGTCTGATGCAACGAAAATCTCTGAAGGGCGCAGCAATCTTCTCAGGGCAACAGAAGTGCAAGTCTCGTGAGCGCGGCCTTTGTTTGAACCGAATGCATGACACTATCCACTTTGCATTAGCTGTGACAGCCGTTCCAATTTATGCCGCTTCTGCGGCACATGGTCCCAACTTTTTGTACATTGCCAGCTTGTCGAGGGGTAAACATGTGCTCAGGCCTTGCTTGGGGGTGCAAAGGCTGTTTGCTACGGCACTTGTTTTTGGGCTTCCATAAATCACAGCTGACAGCTGAGCGGTCAGCCCCCCCCCCCCCGCCCCTTGTGTGGTCTATGATAGGTGCCTGGATCTTTTCCACACGATGATCAGTGTCAACTGTGATGGAGTGTGTCTGGAAACTTCCTGGTAGTAAGTGTTGTTGTTGTTGGAATAACCTGTAAGTCTTATCTAAACCCGAGAGTCATGCTATGACAGGCCTTAAAAAAACAGTAGCGGCGAGGGCGCGCGGTCACGCGCGCGCTATGCGCAGTGTACGCGCAGGGTGCGCGCGGCAAGCGCGCGGCGAGCGCGCAACGAGCCAGCGACGCGCGAGCAGTGAGCGGCGGGGCGCGCGAATCCAAAAGTCTCCAGCTGGTTCAGGGCGTTTGCTTGGTATTGAAGAGTTGGTCGGAGCCGGCGCTATACGCAAACAGTAACAAGACCGACGCAAGATGAGGGCATCGCTCGAGCTCAAAGACAGAAGCAGTCGACCACTGGTGTTCTAAGCAAAATAGCCCAGGTTCCACACTTAAGGTGTTGCAAGTTCAAGGTTGCTCCTAGCAAAACTCATCCAAAGATGGAGTGACATGTGTTTCAAGTTGCAGGTTCCAACCAGCATTACCAGTTGCAAGCGCAAGTCGTTAAACAATGAGTCAAGCAAGTCACAAGCTGGGGCTGTTCCACCCATGAGTGTCATCATCTCATCAGAGTTGACGTGATGTCCATATTTGCATTTTGTAGCTGTAGCAGGTTATTTCTATGATTCATCAGCAATGAATCAGGAAGAAAAGCCATGAATCAGGAATCGTCGCGCATGATGGATCAATCATGAGCCTGACTCACCCTCATGACAGCAGTTTTGTCTTTGGACATCAGATCAGGATCGGATTGATATGAGTTTGACACGCGCCCGCAGGTCTCTGCGCTGGCCAAGTATGGTCAAATGGGAAGCTTGCGCACTGTGCGTTCAGGCCCCAGTCAGTTAAGCAGCTTAAGCAGCGTGCGTCTATGAAGTCGGCCACGATTGTTCAACGCACAAGCCCGCCGATTCCTGAGGATGATGTCACTCTCAATGTCAGTCACCGCCACTCTTTTACCGCACGCCCTTCTGCAACAAGCCCTGGTGTTTGGGGGGCCCTTTCCTTTGGTGGCTTGCCATAGGCACCGCGGTGACTCCTATGGTGCACCGGGTGTACGCGTGCGAGATCTGAGAGGCTGAGAGAAGCACCTGTGAACATGTGGGAACGGAATAGTTGACTGGTGCCACCTTCATTTCAACTTTAACTGGAAACTTCACTTTTGACTCTTGACGGTTGAAAGAGTGAACTTTAAACAAACTAACTTTGCGAGATCGCCGCAAGCAATGTCATGTGATGAAACGTAACGCTACTTGACCTGCGTCGCACCGATTGGTCCATGACCAGTGTCAGTGTCACTCGTGACATGACTCATGACTCATGCCTCGAGCGTTTGGTGCGCCAGCAATCTTGTGTCGCAGGTCGCCCAGCATTACGTTGGAAGGGGCCACCGCATGGTGGTTCCGGTCGGCCAGTCCCATTGGGCTGCTCAACACCATGAGTCGCATGAATCACGATGACTAACAATATAGGGCCGTAGGGCGCGGCGAAGGTTTTCCCCTAGTTGTAGATTGCGGACGCGGATTCGGACTCAGCTGAGTTTGGGCAACCCAGGAACACTACCCGACTGCGTGCGAATCGGATCTGCGAATCAGTGAATTAGTGCACCGGTAGTGCGACGATCCTGAGATGGGCCACGAGTGTTTGGTTTTTGAAGCTTGCCGCCTTTCCGCTTGCAGTAGCTCATGCGCTAGATGTTGCCTGGTGTGAGCCAGTGTAATTGGGTGGAAACCACCTGCCAATTGACGACACAAGTAGTAGCTTGCGAGATGTGTTGTTCGAAATTTTGACTGGCCCTTGTACCAGCAAGGCAGCATCGTTCCAATCACATGAGTCTGCAGGTATGAGTCATCAGATGACACGCCAGCCATCACTAGCTGAAGAGCGACACTAGATAGCTGAGGCAATAATCCCAAGGCCTAAGATGGGTAACGGCAACATATGTAGCTTAAACCAACCACCACTGGGTGCAGTGTTCAGTCCTCCGGACAAACAAATCATTGCGCAGATGCAAAGTGTCAGTGTGGTTTTTTGTTTCAAAATGCTTGCCTGGCGGTTACCTGGTTGGCAGTTGACACCACGTTGTTGCATTACGCAAGCAACGCACATTTCCGAGCGCAAGGTAGACAGCGGATGTGATGAAACATTGCATGTGACTCAAGCTCCGTGGCCCAGCGTCTGCCTGCCACATCAGACGCTGTTTTTTTGCGGGGCCAGCAGCTTCTTCACCAAGTCAATAGTATTTCTAATATTTAGCTTGGGCGAGATCCTGCGCCACCAATGATGAATAGTTGAGATGATGAAACATTGATGGGACGCAACACGCACAAACTGGCCCCAAACATGTAAACCATAGCGTTTGATTGATTTATTTGAGTCTTGACTGGCATTCACACGATGGGTTCTGATTTTGTTTCCATCCTTCCGCAGGCGCGACTAGAAATTGGCGATACGCGTGCGACTATTGCGCTGCCTCAGGTGAGCCAGTCTGAAACTTGCCAAATCAATCTGTGAAGCGTGTGATTTGGCAAAATCGTGTACCTGATTCCAAATAAACCACCCGCCAAGCCAAGTGGTGCTGGAGGTTGGGTTTAGTTCTCAGCGTCGGTGACAGACTGGCGCTCACGCATCAACAGCTACCGCACGCTTTGAGGCTGGTCGGCAGCAGCGTGTCAAGCTTGTATTTCTGGCGACACGGTGTGTTGAAAAAAGAAACGCAAAGTGGAATGCAATCAGCTGGTCTGGACATATAACGCCGCAAAAACCAAAAAATGTATACGTGCCCATGGACACATCGTCTGCAAACTTCCCCCCCCCCCTCAGCGAACAAGTGTGTCACGTGCGCGCGCAGCGTGCGGGTGTGTGCGTGTGTGTGCGCATTGTGCGCGCGCGTGCGCGCTATACGTGCGGGCGCGCGCGCCGTACGCGCGCGCTGCACGCGCGCACTGTACCTGCACACCGTACGCGCGCGCTGCACGCGCTGTACGCGAACCGTACGCGCAGACTGTACACAAAAAGTGTGCGCCCAAATCTGCTGTGTTTTTTTTCAATATCTCCTGCGTTTTTTCAAAATCTGTTGCGTTTTTGTCAATATCTGCTGTGATTTTTTACACGTACGGTCCACACATGTGGTGGCCGTACGGTACGGGGCGCGCGCGCACGCGTACGGTGTGTACGCGGGTGCGTATGCGCGTGCTGCGCGCACGCGCGCGCACACGCAAACCGTACGCGCGGAGTGCGCGCGCGCTGTACGTACGCACCGTGCGCGCGCGCTGTACGTACCGTACGCGAACCGTACGCCCGGACTGTACGCAAAAGTGTGCGCTAAAATCTGCTGTGTTTTATTCAATATCTGCTGTGTTTTTTTGAAAAATCTTTTTTGTTTTTTTTCAGTATCTGCTGTGTTGTTTTGTACGTACGGTCCGCGTGTACGGTGGTCGTACGGCACGGCGCGCGCGCGCGCCGTGTACATACGCGCGTCGCGCGCGCGCACCGCGCACCGCGCGCGCGCGAGCTGTACGTACCGTATGCGCGAACCGTACTCGCGGACTGTACGGAAAAAGCGTGTGTGCCAAATTCTGCTGTGTTTTTTCATTTATCTGATGCGTTTTTTTTCAAAAGTCTGTTGCCTTTTTTCAAATCTGCGGTGTTCTTTTCGCACATACGGTCCGCGCAGTGGCCGTACGGTACGGCGCGCGCGCGTACGTTACGGTGTGTGCGTACGTGCGGCGCGCGCGCCTTGCTTTGCTTTCTCAGTAACAAGAAATACCCACACTCATTGACTCCAATGTGAGGACGCGTCGGTTTTCCACAAGCATACACTTAAGGGCGCGAGCTGCTCCACATGCAGGCGTTGGGGTTCCACAAAAAGGATTTGGACGCTTCTCAGAAATCAGATGACGGACCTGGCTGGAAACTGGTCCCCGGACATCAAAATATAGTATGTAGGCTTTGACACTTGACAACCGTGGCGACGGTTGGTTGAACCTTGTTTTCAGTAGACTTTTCAGAGCCTATAAAGAATCACTCTACTCTAGAATCTGGAGCCCCGAGCTTCATACTGGTCCGATTCATACTGGTCCGAAACATATATGAGATTGACAATTTTAAGGGCTGCCGACCCCACGCCAAAGGCATGTGTATGTGTAAATGCATGGGTACTTAAGCCTGAAGCTTGTGAAACGTCTAAGCTTGCTGATGTATAGCAGTTGCTTTGGTTGCTCTTGGGGTTGGCTTAGTTTTGTCGTTTTGTGGTTGTCAGGACGGGCGGGTCAGCCTGTTAAAATCGAAACCGCAATGACGACAATGACATTGAGTTCCTCCTTGTCATGGATGTTCTTCATACTCACGTTTAATCTTGGGGTTGGCTGAGTTTTGTCGTTTTGTGGTTGTCAGTACGGGCGGGTCAGCCTGTTAAAATCAAAACCCCAAAGATGACAATGACATTGAGTTCCTCCTTGTCATGGATGTTCTTCATACTCACGTATAATCGTGGGGTTGGCTTAGTTTTGTCGTTTTGTGGTTGTCAGTACGGGCGGGTCTGCCTGTTAAAATCAAAACCCCAAAGATGACAATGACATTGAGTTCCTCCTTGTCATGGATGTTCTTAGGTCTTCATACTCACGTATACTGTACTGATATTGACACTTTTCGCGTTGGCTTTGTGTTGTCATCAGCAGGAGCAGCTCAGGCTTTAGGAAAAATACGGTTTAATAAGGCTTGAATTTGGTCATCGCATGACCTTCATACTGATGCATCTTGAACACTTAAAATTACCTTTCAACAGTTTTCCAACAATCATTGTCATTAAGTGCAGTCAAACAGTTAAATAAAATGGGGGGAAATTACCTAAAACATGCAGGGGCGTTAATTGGTTAAGATGCCATCGAGCCCATGGCCTTCAACCCGCCCAAGCCGCCGCCGCGTCCCCTTTTTTCGCGCGACGCCTGAAGGTTGACAAGGCGAGCCATCTAATTATTTGCCAGGCTTTGTGCTAGACATGAGCTGCTGCCGGTAATACTCAGCCCTCATCTTGTCTGAAGACCAGTGTTTGCCTTGGTTGTTTTTCTGAAACTGGTTCCAGCGCGACAGCGGCTTTCCGCCACGACGCTCACTGTCACGTCTCTTCTGGTCGTTCTTGTTCTCTTGGATGAACGCGCTTGTCGCGGACCGCGTTGAAGGCCCAGTGATCTCGCCGCAGCATTGGCACCTGCTGTCCTGGGTGGCAGAGTCTCAGGTTAGCGGGCGGACTTGGGCCAACCTTATTACACCTGCCTAAGCCCACTCGTGACCTTACTTCGTGGCATTTCGTGGCCAAGCAAGTCAATGTCAACCCAAATTGCAACATAGGCGCAAATGCACATAACAGCTGGGACGTTACTCGAAAGACCCTTGAATGACAATTTTCAGGCTCAATGCTTGGCGTACGGCCAGTGTTATGTTGACCACAGGAAAATCTGATGCCATTGAGGATGAAATCTTGAGGGCCTTCCAAACGCAAAGAGGCAACACGCCCAACTCTCAGCTGAGCTGGGCGGCCTTAGCCACCACCCACCTAAAAGAAACCGGTTCTTTGACAAAGCGTCTGCTGGGGGTGTCAACGGCGGTGCTGGTAGGCTGCTGATCATGTCGCCAGCCTTCTGCAGCAGGCATCGCAACAGCCATTTCAAGACTTCATAGATGACAATGCCGATGGCAATCTCGAGCACCAACGGCCACCATGGCTCTGCCTGCCCGTCCATTGAGCTGGTCCCTGCTCGAGACCCAACTGCTGCGGGCAGCGACGCTGCGGTCATTGCCAACTCGAACGCGAATGTCGACGGGCCTTTCCGAAATTAGCCTTGGCTGACCGCAGCGCAGCCGACGAATCTATGCGAAAATAGACTAAAGCTTTAAGCCACCGCCGATGAGCCCCGTTAAGACAACACGGCATTGATCGGAAGCCCCTTTGTGAAATGAAACACTTGCAGAACAAATTGACAACTTTTCATGTCTTTCCTGTCCCGCAGCCTTGCCGGGATCATCCTACTGTCGCCTTCATCGCCTCGCGCTTGCACGCCCCAGCATTTCGGGGGCGTTGCGTTGCTGCCACACTACTGCTGGGTGACCCGGCGCAGGGGGATTCCTCAAAAATGTTTTCCATGGGGAAAAAGTGCTTCGCCATACTTAAATGGAAACAACAAATGAGTTTAAAGCAAGTAGGGTCCAATGATGCCCATGCCAGGTTGTTCAACCAAAGACGTTAAATTAAACACATACTAGCGCCTGCTGAACGGCAATTGTCAGCTCCAGAACGCCTCAAGCAACTTGCGAAATAAAGGCCAAGTCCCGTTGACTGACACTGACTCGTCCAAAAATAAGGCAGCGGGGCTCTGCGGCCCTGAGTCGCCCGACTGCAACCGGGCGACTCAGTGCCACTGAGCCCCAGTGACTGCAAGTGACCCATCTTCAGCTCCAAGCCAACTTGACTTCATTGATTGAAGTCAACACTGAGGTTGGGCGGCAAGTCATCGGAAGTCCTGAATCACCCGACCTGCATCGGGCGACTCAGGGCCACCGAGTTTAACTCCGTTGATAGTCTTATAGTTGAAGATCGGAAGCAAATGAATGACATGAGCAACACACATCGTCAGTTCAACAAACATGCCTGGAAGCAGCGTGTTTCACCAAGCCCTGAGTTGCACGGCAGTCCGTCGAACGACTCGCAAGCTGGCAGCCGCTCCGGTTTTGCAATTTTCTGCGCGCTGCTGTGGCACGGTCCATGTCACTGCCTTCCCAAAACGATGGCTTGATTTTTGCCTTCGTGCTCGCCTTTTAAGTGCTTCACCCTCAGAATGAGGACCTTGTCATCGCCCGCAACAGCAGCATTGACAATGAACATTTCCACCTTGTAAGTCTCCACCTCGTGGTAGCTGAATATTGCTGCCGCTGGCCAGAAGCAAAGGAAGATGCGCGCCCACTCGGCCAAGGCTGCGGACTCAGTGTTCGGCTCGATCGCCTCCATGTCAATGTCCTTGGTTGCACGAGAGCGGATCGCAGACCAACACCTTTATTTTAAACTGACGGCATCCTAAGTCTGAGACAAACAATTTAATGTCGCCAAGTTTCCTCTGGAAGCTCAAACTGGGTCTCCGCTGCGGCGCAGACTTCGCCTTTCCAAATGGTCGTCAACGGGTATCTGAGTCTCCCCGCCAGTGGAGACAACGACATTGCTTCGTGATTCTGAGTGGGGGCAATCTGTTACAAAGGTTAGATTCTCAACACTTCGAGCTTGAAAAGGAACCTATAATAATTTGCGTAAAACTATTTTCACAGGGCCGTATTGGCTTAGACGATGGTCGGTAGCGCCCTGGTCTTTGCTAAGAGCCCGCAAAGTCGCGCAAATGACACGGCGGATTCAAAGCGACAATGCTAATAGGCGCCGGAGGGGCAAGCAAGTCCACAAGCTCATTGGACAAATCCAAGCTAGACATCGCGCGTTTTCGGCCAAGCGACATGGTGCGGGTCATCCCTTGCCAGAGCAGCCGCCTACTGAATTTAGTATTTCAAATTACATCATTGGGCGGCGTGCGGCATCATCGCCACAGAGCGCCTTGTTCATGTCCGGGTGAAACCAAACCGTACACTGCATCTGGCAAATGGCCTTTCACCTTGGCGGAATCAGCCCAAATGTCATGTGGAAGCTTACTGATGAGCTGGGAGGCCAGCATCGCCCGAGGAAGCATCCGCTGCAAAATGCTCAGCGACATTCCGTCGCCAATGGTCGCGCCCATTTGTCTGGCAGGAAACGACTGCAGGACCTCATCCACCAGCACTTTTGGCCATCCCTGCAGCGCAGCCATTTCCCAGATGTTCATCCATCGATTCAGCGTCACTAGGAAATGTCCATTTGACGATGCCCTGGACTTTGTCAAGCATGGGCTGCACTCCAGCATGACACACCGAAACATTTCTGTGGCCCCACCGTCGCACACGATCTGCCTCTTCACATCCCAGCCCTTCGCTTCAGCAAATGCCTTGGCAGCTTTGATGTTCTTCAGGGCCAAGTCTGTGACATCCCGCTTCTGCTGCACGTTGTTGATGATGAAGCGGCTGAGCGAAGGGCAAGTGATAGGATCAGGAAAGACACGCCGCATCTCCTCTTTCACTGCCCATGCCTTTGAGACGGCCACGAGGTACAGCCTTGGCCTGCTGTGCGGGATTCCCCCATGGACCTTCGTGTCGAGGACCTGGGCCCGTACGGAGTAATTGCAGAGGCGCAGAATCTTCACCACCGCATCCAGCACCGCTTTGCATTTCGGGCCGCTAAGCCCCCGCACATTTTCAAACACTGCGAGCCGTGGCCTCTTTTCCACGACGTAATCGAGGCTGTGTATCAAAACGCAGCCCCGAACATCTCCTAGCGACTGCTGGCGACCAGCGCTTGAAAATGCTGGGCAAGGAGCTCCGCTGACGTAAAGGTCACAGGCCGGAGCGCTGGAGTTGTCCCGCGAGGTGATGTCATCGTACACCTTTTCCTGCATTTCGAACTTGCTATTGGATTTAAGAAAGCAGAAAACACAAAAACTTTCGTCTAAATCTAAATGAGATGAGGAACTGGCGTATCTCCAAAATGCGCGTGCATCTGCAAGGCCATTTTCCTCCTGGCGGGGTCGATGTCCTTGGCTCAAGGTTCCAGCCCAGCAACAATTTTGACAAAACGGAGTGCCGCAATGCAAGCAGGCGGCCGAAATGAAAGCAGTGCTCACCCGAATTGACTGGCCGAAGGCCAGCTTCAAGCTGACAAAGTCGGAGGACAAACCCGAGCAGTCAGACCCAAGTCGGACCACAGACGGAGCCGCAGCCCTTTCTCCAGGTCCAGTTTCGCGGCCAAGGCGACTGTTTGCGGCTTTCTTCTCAAGCTGCTCAATCAGGGCTTCAGCAAACTTCCTTAGCTCGCAAAAACGCAGCTCGTTCAGTCAAGCCTTGACAGGCATCACTGCTGACAGACTCTGATTGAAAGCAAGGATCCTTTGGTCACTGTTCGTAAGGTCGCCGGCTGGCCGCTTCTTCGAAGTCTTGGCAGCTGCTTGCGTAGGCGTTGCTTCCTTGGTTTTCGTCTTGGTCTTAGCCGTCTTCAAGACCTTCTTGGCGTCGCCTTTGTGCCCGCATGCCTTCTGGTCTTTGTGTCTCTTTCTGCCGTTCTTCTCTTTCGCGGGCTCTGAAGCCATGGCAAAATCGAGGTCCATCTTGCCTACTATTGATTGACATGCCGCTTCTCTTGAGCATGTACTGATCTGCAACAATTTTCAGAACAAGCCGCCCGGCAAGAAAGACAAAACATGAGCAATGACAATGACGAGGCACTCGCAGGGGGGATTAAATGTCCTCGTCACCACTCAGTTGCGGAAACCTAAGCCTAGGCGCTGCAGTCACATTATTTTACACCGCTCTGAAGTTTGTGTCGCTCGTCATTGTGATTCAGATTGAAGGTCAATCCAGTCACTCAAAGCCCTAATAAGGTGTCCTTTCGCCCAGTCTTCAGCTCAGCAGCTTCCAATTTACATTGATGCCTCTGCTTAACTTGAGCAAAGCCAGCAGTAAGTTTCAATAGTTCAAAACACCGACGCCGTCCCCTAGCCGGGCCTCGCAGGGACACAAGACCCTAGTAAGGCCCGGCGCAAGGACGGTGTTTCACCCACGACGTTGCGCCGCCGAAGAAAACATATTTGATAGTTGATCCGCCGCGGAAGTCTGGGCCTAAGCGTCTTGAACAAAAAGCAGCCAGGATTGCTGCGGCCTAGCCTAGTATGCTCACTGACTGGCCGAGTCTGATTCAGAATCGTCAATCAGCTGGGAGGCCGGCGGCGCGTTGCCAGTCGGTTTTTCCTTCTTCTGCTTCTTCTCCGCCTTCCCCGTCTTCTTATTCGTCGTCTTTGGCTTCTTAGGCTCCGGCTCAGGCGCCGGATCTCCGGGGGCGGGCGTCGGCCGCTTTGGCGTCTTCTTGCCCTTTTCGGCTTCCGCATCCTTCTTGCCAGCTGCCGCCCACTCAGGCGCGTAGAACGTAGACCCTTCTGTCTGCATCTGTTGCTTGACAAACTTGACCAGCTCACTCTGGAGAAGCGAAGCGTGAGTCTCTGTCATGGTCAGGGCCATGTAAGGAATCCTCCGCAGCAAGGCCGCCTTGGCCAGATCTCCTGCGCCTGGCGTGCAATCCAGCACGCCTGTGATCTCGTACGCGGCCAGGGCGTCTGAGTACAGCGTCACCGGCAAGTGGTTGAAGAAGGCAGGCTCATAAGAGTCACCGTCTCGCTGCTGTTCTTCATTCTCCTTTGCGTCCTCGGCAGAATCTGCGCCCATCATCTTGTCTCCGTACATCTCTTTCCTGACAAATCGGGCGACGCATATGATTGAGGCCCCCAAACATGCTACTATTTAAAGGCACGATTAAATTTGAGTCGGGCTGCTTATTGGTCACAGTTAAAGTCCACTCATCCGAAGCGCTGCCCAAACCAATCCAGCCGATGCAATTCCCTCGGTTGGAGCCGGGGAATTTGGTGTGTTTGCGTTCTGGCAGCCAAGTGGACATGGGCTCGGTGCTGATCACGTGCCAGCGCTGAATCTGGTTGATCATGCCGCGGTTCAGTTTCTTCTTTCCTTCCATTGACTCCTCGACAGGATTGAAAGACAAGTAAAACCGATGAAAGCGAAGACCAAAGCTTTCAAATTTGACGAATTTATAAGTACACAATCGAATTTTGAAACGGACATCGTCGTCCTGGCTGAGGCACAGCGTGATCTCCGTGTGCTCCAGGTAGTGCGCCAAGGCCCCCTTGCCATCCTTCGACTTGAACGGCGCCAAGAGGCTCTCCAGCACGTTCCGCCCAGCATCGTTCAAGAAAATGAAGTCTCCGTCAATTGGACGGTCGAAGTGATCCTCTGCCACCTTCTTGTTCGCCAGGCCGCCGCGGCCCTTGATGCTGCCGTGGATCAACTTTTTCATGAGGGCTGGGCTCAGTGGCGGAAACCTTCGGTCAGGCCTTTTGGCGGCCTCTGCAAACAGGTTGGCGTCAAAGTGGATCATGACACCGCTCTTGCCCTGCACGCCGCGGAGGTCGCCATTCAGGCCGCTATCCCCTACGGCCCGGGCAACGGCAGACTGGGTTGGAGGCTCGGCCCGCAACGACACATAGATCGCAACCTGTTGCGCTGCCGTCGCTGTCCAATGCCTTCGTTGACTGCTCATGCATTGCCGCAACAATGGCGCACGCTCGCACGAGCAAAGCAACGTCAAATTCAATTCTCTCCAAGGCACTCAGCCGAGCCCTTGGGGTACTTTGAAGGCTGCGGAGCCACGCTGCCCTGCGCGATCTTCGTGCACTCGTCCTGCTCGTCCTGCTCCTCCTCGGCCGCCTTGTAGAGCGCTTTCTCTGCAGCTAGTTCATTGTCTTTTGCTGCCACGCAAGCCTTCCATCGTAGACTGAACGTCTCGATCTCGAGCAGCTCAAGCGGGTTGGCTCCCTTTCCTTTCTTCAGAAGAGCAATCAAGGGGCCGTTGAGCGTCGTCGTGTACAGGATGTCCTTCGCGCCAAGGGGGCCATTGCCAATAATGCTTTTAAGATTGCATTGCCCCCCCCACCTCGATCAACCTCAGCACAAGCATGCTGGAGCGCTTCAACGAAGACATCCATTGAACTTCAGATGGACCTTCAAGGTTAGCAGCGGTCACGTATTTCCGGTAGCTGCAAATCGTCATGATCTTCGAGTGGATCTTGGCAAGGTCCTGAGTGTCGAACTGGCTGCGTGGCATCTCCACCTGAGTCCATCAATGCAATGCCTAACACCACGCATTTTTTCAGAAGCCTAGCAGCCATTGAACACAATAAACTTGAACCACAGATCCATGTTGATAAGTTAGTTTACTTGCCAAGACTGAAGAGGGCCGTGTTCAACAAGTGTTTGTTGATGGACAACTCGCTCTCAGGCCACTTTTCTCTTGCCTGCAAAAAGTGATGCGCCACAGTTCGCTTCAGCTTCAACAGCTCGACCAGCGATGCGGCTGTGGGCGTCCCAGCGAGGTAGGTCTTGGTGATGGTCTCGCGCTCAAGCGCTCCTCCCTCCACCATGTCGCAAATCACTTTCAGAATCCATTGCCTCAATAGATGGTCGCAAAGCAAAAATAAAAGCAATTGCGCAGATTCAGAAAGTCCGATGGCAGCGCTGTTCCCCGGCCTGGTCTCCATGTTCTCGCTTTTTTCAATCAGCACCCGAAGTTTCTGAAGGGAGTTCAATGGCGACTCCAAGCCATACTTGCTCTCCAACTTGTCCAGCACCTCGTTGCAGGTTGTGTCCACGAGCAACTTCTCATAGACGAACAGGCAGTCCTTCACGAATCCATCCGCCATGTCGCCTTTCACGGAGGATTTCGCCATGAGGGCCTTGGACCGGAAGATGTCTTGCACCTCCTTAACTCCAAGTCTCTCGCCAGCCTCGGACTCCTTCTTGTTTTTGAAGGCAGTCACCTCAAAAGCGAGTTGTCGAGCGCTTCTCTTGAGGGAGTCGTAAGTCTGCACCACTTGCTGCCTCCGGTGGAAGCTGTGCCAGTACAAGCTGTCTCCCCCGCCCACCACTGTGAACACTGCCGGCGCCGACAAAAAGACCCGGCGCCAGGCAGCAAGCTTCTCATCAGGCGCCTTAGCAGCTTCAACATCAGTCACTGAATGCGTCCGAAGACTACAAACAAAATTACCCTCTAAGTAGCTATTAAATCCCTGTCAGTCAGTAAACGTGTCTGAAAACCGCGAAACTCTCGTCGCTAGCTAATTTCCGAACACCTGCCTGGTCTTTGATGACATCCGCTAAGGTGAACAGCAAGGCGTGCTGCATTTCCTCCGGGCTCACAGCCTTCCACTTCCCCTTGCTATCCAGCATGTCCTGGTCCGGGCTGTCGACCGCGACTGTGAAGTTCTCGGTCAAGTGCTTTGCATCCCCGGCGGGACAAGCAAATTGCCCGAGTTCCCGGACCCTCTCCACACTGAGCGGTACTGTGGGCGTTGTGGACCCAAATGGGTCAATCCACATCAAGTTGATCGCGGCCCTGTAGCATCCTTCCTTCGTCAATGCTGCCTTGCACTCCCGTGGGTCGAAGACTGCCTGGCAGATTGACCAGTGTAATTCAAGCTGAAAAACAACTATTCGCTCTACCAGAAATGTCTCGTTGTTTTAGACAAGTGGTACGTTTGCAGCAATTCAGCGTTTTGGCACGAAGTGGTGTCAAACTGGTGTAATCAGCACAATGGGAGCAACACGGTCAAACTCTGTCAAACTGACCATTGCAGCATGCAAAGGATGTTCCGCGTAGTGGATTGCAAGGACAGGAGTCAAACATAACAAGTCTCCACCCAAGACGACAATTTGAAGGATGGCGATCTTTTTGAAACTGCTGAGTTACCAGTTAAACATCCGAAAACTAGTCCTTCAATTTAATTGTCGTCATGTATGCTGTTTGTTTCGCGGTAAAATTGGTAAGTAGAAAGGCCGGAGCACAGATACGGAGTAGTACTAGTGTCGAATGAAGATGCAGGCTAGGTTTAATCCGCCAATGCACTAAAACCTTCCCGCCTGAACTCCTGACTGGTCTTCTCCCGGCTTGGTGTTGATCGGCAGCGGCGCAGCGGTCGTCTGAAGGTCAACGAAGGTGGGGCACTGAAGGATCACGTTGACGGCGTCGATGAGCGCTTCGTAGTACTGGGTGTTGTTCTGAGGCGCCGTTTCCGGAGCATCGATAGCCGCCGCCGCCGACTGTGGCTGGTTCTTCTTGACCTGGCTCTTCACCATCTTTGCTTCCTTCAGAGCCTGACGAAAGGCAAGACAGACTGCATTTTCTGATGGATTTGCACGTGAAAACGACAGGGCTTCAAAAAACATCATGGTTTGGCGTTGACAGCTCCTTCGACTTGGTCGCCGCGGCTTCTGAAGCTGCCTTCTGAGCGTCCTCGTCTGAATCGCCAGCAGTCTTGCGCTCCGCGTAGACCCTTTTCTCCTCTTCCTCGACTGACTTCTGCTCAGCCTTGTTCAGCTTCCATTTGCTGAAATGCTCCGGCATTGTGCCAGAGGCCGACAGCCGACTGAGCCCAACCTGCGGGAATATGAACCTGTTTTTGCCACGCTGCTGCAAACCTTTGAGCTAATGCTTGGCCTCAATGACTGCTCAGCCGCCTGACAATGTCAATCAAATTTCTTAGATTGGCGCCTAGCTTCAAACATTGACGACTGACAGACTAGTGACTAGCCAACTTCAGCTCACAGCCGCCCAAGCATAATTTGTTCACTGGCAGGTCAGTCGCTCAGCGGCCCGGCGGCGGTCAGAAGAAGACCTCAGGTGCTGCCTTCAAAGGCAGGCTCGTCCTCAGGCTGGTCAGGCCAGGTCCACTGCAGGTCGTCGCCGCCTTGGCTGCCAAAAAGTAAAACACATCTTGCCACTGGGAGCGTTCCCTGGCGAGGGGTACCCCCCCCCGTCGGGGGGGGGCTCTCGCCAACCGAACCTAGGTTCGTCTGGCGAGGGCCACCCCCCCCCGTTACAAGCGTGTGGCGAGAGCTACCCCCCTGCGTCACTGTACGTAACGGAGGGGGTAGCCCTCGCCAGACGAACCTAGGTTCGGTTGGCGAGAGCCCCCCCCCGACGGGGGGGGTACCCCTCGCCACCAAACACACCCGTAAACGAACCTAGGTTCACTGGGCGAGAGCCCGACGTATAGCGGTTGCGGTGCCGACGTTTAGCGGTTGCGGTGCCCCGACGTATAAGAGTTGCGGGGCTTTCGGGGGAGGGGGGGGGAAAAGGAATTAAAAATAAACGACCCTGGGTGCCCCGACAGTCAGTCAAAAAATGAAAACCCTTAACAAAGCAATCATGCAGCCAAAAATCGGCCAAGCTGTTCGCATCCATGGTCCTCGGCCGCCTTTGCCGTGCACTTCCTGCTGATCGGGGCGGCTGAGCAGGCTGGGTGCAGTACACTGGGCCAGATAGCTCAACCAGGCGGTGTCCACTAAGGGCATCGGCGGGTCGTCGGCCTTCTTAGAGCCAGCGCTCTCGTCATCCTCCACAACCACGACCTCATTGTCACTCATCTCGTCGTCGCCGCCCACCACCGCCGCTGACTCCGGGCCAGTGCGCTGCTTCTTCCGCTTACCTAAGTTTAAGCAGCCATCAGATTACAGACTACTAAGACTAATACTTTAAGTCAACGTGCCAATGACAGCAAATTGACAAGATATGGAAACGTCAATGTCCATTGCCATCATGATGCGCCTCGCGGCTCTCGCCCGGTTTGCCATCGCTCTCGCATCTGCTGATGGCGTATCGCCCGACTTTCCTCAGTTCACGCCAAGCAATTTAATAGCTTACTTAATTAGAAGCTTGAAAACTAGAAAGATGAAAGCCAAGCCAAGGCACGAATCTTCCTCACCTTAGTTAGTCAGTCTGGTGCCTACATGCCGAAGGCAACCAACTCGCACTTGGCAAGCTATTAAATTTAGGCAGAAAGCGTAGGCCTCCAGCATTCGGGCCCTGGCGGTTGCCCATCGTGTCCTCGTAGTCGCGGAGTTCCTGGATGAGCTCCGCCAGGAACTTCACGGAGTCCTGGCCGCCCTTGATCCAGCTCCACTTGTCGACGCACTTCTTGAAGATGCCAGCCAGCAGGCCGTCGTATGCCCTCCACTGGACGGCCTTCTTGGGCGGGATGGGCCGGATCGCCCTGCGATCCTGAAAGTAAAGCAGTGACATGCAGTGACTTGAGCAATTAAATGGAATCACATCCGCGCAGGCATCAATGCTATCAAAATCAATTCTAATACCTAAGTCAGTCAATGCAAGCCAGGAAGCTGCAAGCGGCCCCATCGGCATCATTGGACGCTTCTCAACGGCCTCAAACAGCGTCGCCCCCCCTAGCCCGTAGAGGTCCGTCCATGGAGTCAGTGTGAAGGATAAGACCTCGTCGGCGGGCATGTAACACATGGTTCCGCGGAAGGGCGCCTGAGCCAGCGTCTTGAATTTGAAAGCTCGGGCAATTCAGGGCTTGCCAGGTAAGAGGGGAGCGCAGCTGCCGACCGGCCCTCGGTAAGCCCTGAGTCACCCGATGACAATTCGGGCAACTCAGGGCTTGCCAGGACCAGCCGCAGGATCAGCCCTCAGCCTGGCAGCCCTGAGTCGCCCGACGACAATTCGGGCAACTCAGGGCTTGCCACGACTGACAGGAAACGCCTCAGCCTGCTATGCCTGGCAAAGCCCTGAATTGAAACAACAACATTAAATGTTTCTGCTAAGCTAACGTGCATCCAAGTGTCTGTGTCCCCCAACTTGTACACCAGGCCGAAGTCTGCGATCTTCGCGGTCTGGGTCTCCGTCAGGAGGATGTTGGCCGGCTTTATGTCGCAATGCATAAGCTTGGCTCCTTAGTAGCACTGGATTCGCCGATATCACAAACACAGAAAACTGTTTGAATCATGTCATTGTTCGGTGACAGCTTAGATGCGGAAAACAGTTCAAACAACAGTTGTCGTTGATCAGTAATCAGCTTGAACCACACGCGCCCCAGCAAGTCTTAGACTAATAGACTAAGACTACTAAGGCTCGGTGCATGTGGTAGAGCCCGCTCATGCATTCGCGCATCCACTTCCTCAGTGTCAGAGACTTGTTAGCCAGTGTTCACCCGGAAAGCAATGACTAAGCGCGAATCATGAGGATCTCGCTGGAGATCGGCCGCCCCTGGGGGTCGTGGATCCGACAGTGTAGGTCGCCCCCCGCGAGGAACTCCAGCTCCAGCATGACCAAGGTCGGGGTCATAATCAACTGCCAGATCTGAACCAGGTTCGGGTGCCTTAGCTGCCTCATCTGGTTGCCCTCCTCCAGGAGTGCCTGGCCCTCCTCGCTGGATTCGAAGTCCCCGCGCGAGAACTTCAAGACGCGGAGGCCCCCGTCGGCGTGGCGGCACTTGTAGACCACTCCCATGCCACCTTCGCCCAGCTTGGACACCTCGGTGTAGCCCTTTTTGGCCAGAGTGGCCTGGATCAGATCCTCGCCCTTGTCATTGTCCGTCGTCGCCATGCCGCCCGCGCAGGTTGCGTTCTGAAAAAATTGGCAAGCGGATATGAAATAATCATAATGGTAATCAAGTGTTAACCAAAGCAACATCATTAAGTGTTGGAATAAACCTTGGAAATGACATGAGCTCGCGCTTGACCCTAAAATTCCAAGACTCAAATTCACACGGAGTGCGTTCACGAATTGCCAGCAAGACAGCACTGCGCGTGCAAAGTGCGTTTTCCAGCTCCTGTGCCCTGGATTGCCTAAGTCTAGCTAAGGGCTAGATCTAGCTAGCATCCGTCTGCTCACTCGCGCTTGCCTTTGTCAGTTGGGAGGACGCCCCGATGGCGCTCGTCACTCAAGTTTTGCTGAGGGCAAGGCTTCTTCTGCCTTTTTGCAATGGTGACCTTACAGTAGCAATGCAACAGCTCGTCACCCTACCTGACGTTCAAAGTGAGGCCGCAGCAGCCTTCTGCAATGCATCGCGCGCAAGTCCGGTGCTGCGTGACCTGGCGCAACATCATTCATACTAGATTCCGTGACTAGGATTGAGCAAGCCTCATTGTCATCCTTCAGCGCCCTTTGCACGTCAGCAGGCACCTCAGGCGCAATGGCCAAGCTAGTCCGAACCTGACATGGCAGTGAAAAAGGCTAACGCGTAACACGTAACTGAGAGTCCGGCTTCGCTGACCGTGATTTCTTCGCCGAGCAGTTCGTCGATGCGTGTCAACACCGCGAGTTCCTGCAGCGAGACTCGGGACAAAGGCTAAACCAGTTGCCGGCCCTTGCTTGGGCAAAACCCAACAATGTAACGCCTCTTGGTCGGTCAGCTTCCGCTCAATGAAGCGCTCAACATGAAAGATGGCGAAGCCTTGGTCTATAGTAGTGTGAAAACTACTTCGCATCCCTCGCACAAGCTTACTAAGGAACTGGCTGAAAGTCACAGCGTGACGGGTTGCCGCCAGCGTGCGGATTGTCTCCGCGACCCTTCGGCACGCAAGGTCGAGCTCCATCACGAGCCTTGCCATTGACCATTCACAATCATTGATGAGCCGGGACCCGCCACATTAGTAAGAGCCAAGAAAGCTTCGCGAGCGCTGTCAATCAATGTCAAGTCAATTCAAAACACTTGTTTAGTTTTGTTTGCGGCGAGATTGAAACTCAGCATTGCAGAAAGGATGCCCAGGGTTGTTTCAACTCGATCAGCACTAGTCTCTGCCATGCGCTTAGGCAGCCCCTACGTAGATGGCAACTCCCCCTTGCCAGCGAACACGCTACTATGGCGTGTAAAAACCCGAAGCGCGCAAGTCAAGCCTGGAAATGTTTTCCAGAAAACTCGCCTTGCTGAGATAACCCTGCGAATTTCCACTGAGAACAGCAGCTCGTCCAACTTCAGCCGAGGTTGCCAAGATCATGGTTGCGTCTGCCCGAACGGCTGCGAGCTTCCATTTACTTCCGGGACGGTTCACAATGTCCTTGATCGGCTTAATGAATTGGGCGTGGCTCTCACGGAACTTTGTGGAAAAGAAGACCTTCTGACGCCGCGTCTGCGAGGCAGGCTGAAACTTCAGAAGGATCCCTTTCTTGCCTTCCAGGAGGCAGACATCCATGATCTGCCGACCAAGCAAGGCAGCCATCAATTTCACCCTCTCCGGCAAATTGCCAGCGTCGTTGACAATGAAAATGTCTGCCTCCAATCGCTCCGTGGTTTTGACCAAATTTCGGGCGCTCATTGCCACTTGCAAGTCTGCAACAGAGATGGCGGGGTCCAGCCAAGCCTTGCTGCCTTGAATCTTTTCCCAATCCATGGAGCCGTTAAGCCGCATCTGCAAAGCGTCCTTGGAGAGCCTGTCTCTGATATGCCCCTTGTCCGCGTCGCGCTCAGCTTTGGCTGCTGTCTCCATAGTTTCTTGGTCCACTGCATTTTGATCAATGAGGCCGTCCAGGACGCCGTCCACCTTGTAATGTGTTTGCTTTGACTTTTGGAACTGGTACTCAACCTCGTAACTCTCAGTCCAGTACTCAGACACTTTGTCATTTGTGGCCGGGTGCTCGTCCATGTCGAAGGCCAGGTCGGCCATGTTCAAAGAGGATGTTGCGTTTGCAACACTGTCCCGCCTGGATCTGATAAACGCTGCTTCTGTCCCCTCCTGCTTGGCGCGCTTCACATTCTTGTCAATCCGCTCCTGCGTCCGCTTGCGGCTTGCGCCTCGGACAAGTGAGATGATAATGACGTTGGCCAGGCGAACAAGTCAAGGTTCTTAAACACACACGAAAACCAGCAAAAACAAACGGTGTTAAAACATATTAAAGTGGCAAGTGGAATCACGCCAGGGCGCCGGAGCGGCAAGTTGCATAGAGTTCCGCCGCGTTCGTGACAATGACCTTGAAATCCGGGGGGCTTAGTGGCGCCAACAATATCTTCATGGCCCTTGCATCGTACGACGCGGATGCTTGGGAATGGCCAGTGGCGTTGTTCCGCTCGCCCTTTGCAAAGTTCTGCTCCACGCCGCTGGACGATGCTTGCCAAGCCAGATACCGGCGCACGACGATGGCCAGGTCATCTGCTGGATAGGACTCCTGGGCGGGGACCCGCCTGTCGAAAAAGTGGACTGTAATTTTATCCCACAACTAAAAGTCCTTCAATGACTGCCGCCGCTGCGTCGCTGCCATTGTGTGCATCCACGCATCCTTGCACGTCGTGTTGGTCTCCCTGTAGCGCTTCTCAGCCAAGGGCCTCAAACGCTGCAGCTGCTCCTGGAAGCCGCCAGGGCTGACATTGAAGAACTTGGCCAACCTGTTGCAGCTGTCATCCCCGGCGCTCTGGAAAGCGGTTTGCTGCTTGGTCACAGACTTCAAGGAAAACACCTTGGAAAAGCTCTCAGAGGAAGGCTTCCTAATTTAAGGTCGATAAACAGGCTAACATCGAAACAAGTAAGATTATCATCGTTTAGTTCTGTTCAAGCCCAGGGGCCCCGAAGGCGCTGAAGACGGAGTAGTGCGGAAACTCAGTTTGAAGAACTTCCAAGGCTAAGCGGGACCAAGCGACCATGCGATCCAGGCATCTTTCCACCGTGTCCCCGTCGCAAGGCTGCAGCCGCCGAGCCTGCCCACAAGAGAAAAACGCAAGTTCGCCTTTGGACAGCATGTCCATGGCAAGCTTGGTGTATCCAACTGTTGTCAGCGCCTGCCGCTGAGCAAAAAGGGCTTGAATGCGGTCCGCGAAGCCCTGCACGTAGTTCCCAAGCTCTGAGCTGTCCACCGCTTCGTCGTCCACTTGGCGAATCAGAAGCAGCGATTCGTCTGAAGCGTCTGCTACCATTGCCAGGGCAAGGACCGCTTCGCTGCTGAAATCATCCAGCCATTGTTTCACATGTTTGCCTACGGCGTCTTGCCGATGCTGGATGATCCGTTGCGCAACTGACATAATGGCAGGGAAGGTTGCTAATCAGTCGGCACAGCGGGGTCGTGTGCGACTCGAAGCGGTGTTTCGCCTCAGTCAGCCAAACAGGAAACCTGGCTGCTTCGACAAACGGTGTTAATAAAGTCTTGCTTTTTGAGACGACAAGTCGCTGATTTCAAGTTGCTGATGGTCCCGTGATGCTTCTCAACCTCCTCCTGAAACCATTGCCTGAAGACAAAGGACCTGTCGATCACTTGCACAATCGACTTCTTTCCCAAAACATGCTCCGCCATCAGGGTGCCCAAGTAACTGCTGCAATGGAAAGGTCGCTTCAGCACACGGCGGAAGGCGTGGGCGTGGTCACGCGCGACCAGCTTCAAACCTGGCAGCAAGATGTCAGCGTCGTCCGCCTCGATGCGAGGGTCTCGGCGCCCGCGGTTCACGTTGGATGCCCCAATCTCATTAGAAGCAGCGTCCGTCAAGATGATTTCGATGCGTTGCCGCAGCATGTCGTAGAGGTTCTCGTCGAATTCTGGCGGGGGTCCAGCGTAGGATCTGGGAGGCTCATGGAACTTCGTGCAGAAGTCACGCAGCACCTTTCGTGTCCCCTGAGCCTTGGCAAACTGAGCGGCAACAGGCAGCAATCCCGACAGGTTGTCAATGTTTATTATAAGGGAATGGCGGCAACGACACTGGGTCTGAAAAACATGCTGATAATAGAGTCAGGCGGCTATTTCTGCAATGGCTTCGCCACACCCGCGTGCCAGACCAAGAACCCCGTACCGGATCTGGAACTTGTCCTGGCAATCGTCAAGCAAAGCCAAGCAATTCAAAGTTCCCACAACACTGATCGAAACGGCAACTACTAAATTTAGTAGTCTCTGTTTCGATCATGTGTGATTGTAAGGTCGAGGGGCCGTGCTGTGGGAACTTTGACAGATGACCAATGACATGATGGAGACAAAGCAATCAACAAATGTTTGCTAACGTGTGGCCAAAGCGTCGTTGCAGCCTCCAAACCGGATTAGCAACCGCTGGCGCCTTCCATCTCTTGTCAAGCTGACGGTCTCGCAAGTCTTGAGGAAATCCCGGTCCGCTTGCGTGATTGCCTCGTGCAGGCACCACGTCATCAGCGAAGTCTTGTCAGAGCATTGCCCTTCAAAGCTTGAACAGCCTCAGCCGACTTAATTTTAATTAACCCGGACTCTCAGATGCAATGTTTTCATCGGTCAAAAGAGGAAAGCACATTGCGAGAAACATCAAATTAATGACATTGAGTCTCCTCGTTGCGAGCGTCCGCCCTGCAGATTCTTCAGCAAGGCCTCAAACTCTGACAGCGCCATCGCCTCGCCAGCGCCGCCGCCGTCGTCGATGCAGAGCATTTGCTTGACCGCGTTCACGTGGTTGTGCGATTCCTGGTGTTTGTGCAAGAACCAGGCGCGAAAGCCTTTGACAAGGCCTGCAGTTCCACGGGCCCAGTCGCTAGAGAGACCTGCTTTGCTGCATGGGAGGCAGCCGCAGCCGGTTGTAGTCCCCAGAACCCAGGGTTGCTTGGCCAGCTTTGCAGCTGCTGCGGAAGGAAAGGAAATGTCTTTTGGCAAGCAGCTACCCACCAGATACGTGCTCTCCCACGTCTTGCGCCTTCTCCGCCATAATGCCGCAAAGACTGCAGCGTTGCTGCCGCTGTCCTCCTCGTCCTGGATCAGCTTCATCTCATTGTTTTTCGCCGTTGGCTTCTCACTCTTAGCCGCCTTGACGATCTCCACGCTGAACTCGTCGGCCTTGGCGAATGCCAAGTCGCATTCCAGCTCCATCGCGAGACTTGTGGCAACTGACTGCGCCCTCTGGTGAACCTGCTACGCTGGGACTGTTGGCCAAATGGCTACGTGATTCAAAATTCCCCATGCCCCCGGTGAGTCATCGCTCGCAGCCATGGAGGGCACACACGCGGACACGCACTGTCTGTTGCGTCCAGTCAGGCTTGGCCAGGGAGTGACTAAATTTAGACTAATTTAATCCGACAGGCGATTACTGCTGGTTAAGTTCAAGGCTTGACAAGCTAAGCCCTGAGTCGCCCGGATGCAAATCGACGGGTGACTTAGGGCTGGCTTGACAAGCCCTGAATCGCCTAAATTCAATTCGACCGACTTAGCCAAGGCTTGGCAAGCCCTGAGTCGCCCGGATGTAAATTCGACGGGCGACTTAGGGCTGGCCAAGGCTTGGCAAGCCTTGAATCGCCCGGACTGGCCAATGCCAAGTCTTAGTCTTGACAAGCCCTGAGCCGCCCGGATGGAACTCGACGGGCGGCTTAGTGCTGGCCAAGTCTAAGTCGCGGCAATTGCCTTGAATCGTCCAGACGCAAATCGACAACGCCTTCAACGACTTGGACAACTTGCTGCAAAATTTGAAGCGCCCACCACAAAACACGCACAGTCACGAGGGGGTCAACGATTACCTTAGTTTCAAATTTTGGCAAAATTTGGCAGGGCAGGGCCTGAAACTGCCTGATAAAAGTGCATCAATTCTTTCCATTCCCTCTTTTTATTTGCTACATGAACTGCATGTCTAACTGCAAATGATTGACAAGTCCGCCGATGTTTTCCTTTCAAGGCGCTGTCGCGCAGGGTTGCCGATGGTCTCGCCGGGCAAGTTTCTCAGCTGACGATTCCGACATTAATACCAGTCTTTGACCGGTGGATTCCGTAGCGACTAAGCCTAAGCGGTCAGTTTTTGACCGGCGGATTCCGTAGCTAACTAAGCGGTCAATCAATTATTTGTCAATTTCTATTTTGTTCATTGGTAGATAGTAGATGCGTGGGGAGGGTGGACCAAGTATGGTTTCTTTTGGTGGGCCAGATGTTTGTTTGGTGTACTCCAGAAATTTGAAATGGGGTCAAGTTTCACTCCACATGTCATCCTCTTTAAATAAAATTCCCCCAGACTGTCTATTTAATAATGCATTGATTGACCGAAAAACACCGCCGCCAGCTCACCCAACACTCACCAATGCCAACCAGCGGCAGCAGCCCGGCGGCGAGTCGAAAAGCACCGCCGCCAGCTCAGCCAACACTCACCAACCAGCGGCAGCAGCCCGGCGGCGAGTCGCAAGGTCGACTGCCATCTCGCCGCAGAGGTCGGAGTAGGTCACCAACCAGCGGCAGCAGCCCGGCGGCGAGTCGCAAGGTCGACGCTCTTCACCACCTCGCAGAGGTCGGAGTAGGTCCAAATCTTCTGCAGGAGCTGCGACGTGGTGAAGGGCAGCGACCACACCAGGAACCGCAGGTTCATCACCATCAGGGCCACGAAGCGCGAAAACCCGGTCCAAGTGCCGACGATGTTCGTCACCCCGAAAATCGCCTCGATGTAGTCGCCGGCCGTCACCGCATTGGTCAACCACCGCCCGTGCGTGGGCCAAATGAGGCGCAGAGCCAGCGCCAAAGCGGCATTGCCTCAGTCAGGGGGCGACACAAAAAAACTACAATGGAAACAGCCCGAAGCAAGACGCACAACAAACAAGTCAAATGCAACGTATCACAAGCAATGGTGGCAAGGTGCCCGGGTCTTCTGCTTCTGCCCCAGGTCGGCACTGCAGCGTCCCATGGTGGCTCAACCACTTGATGGTGCTGCGCCCCAAATCGGTCCAGCGCTCCATCCAAGAGTCAAGCCAGCCTTGGCGCGGCGCCGCAAAAGACAGCAGCTTGCCCACCCGCGCCAAGTGCGTGTCAATCTCCTCGTCAGAAGCACACCCGCACTGCTTACAGCCCAAATTTCCATGAATGTAGGGGTCAGAAGACCTCCATTGCGCGGGCCGCCAGTTGCGCTTCTGCTGAACGACCGAGCAGCGGGGGCACAACATTGCGGGCGAAGCAAAACTGAGCGGCCAAAATTGCTGCGGCGGCCGAACTGCATCAAACTGCCAATCAAACGACGAGCGACCGAATCTGAACATGTAACCAACTCCTGTCTCGTTGTTTTTTTAAACATCGTTTAAACATCTAAACATCACCTGATTGTTGGAAAACTGTTGAAAGGTAGTAATAGTAAGTGTTCAAGATGCATCAGTATGAAGGTCATGCCAAATTCAATGAGCCTTAAACCGTATTTTGAGCTGCTCCTGCAATGACAACACAAAGCCAACGCGAAAAGTGGCAATATCCAGTATTTATACGTGAGTATGAAGAACATCCATGACAAGGAGGAACTCTGTCAATGTCATTGTCCTTGCGGTTTTGTTTTCACAACTGACCCGCCCGTCTGACAACCACAAACCGACAAAACTAAGCCAACCCCAAGAGCAACCAAAGCAACT
>CAUJNA010002027.1:0-46865 GCA_963377175.1 Effrenium voratum
GCAAAATTCCTGCCTGACAAAATTCCTTCCTGGCAAAATTCCTTCCTGACAGAGCACACTTCCTGACAGAGCACACTTCCTGACATGTGTCAAACGAGGTTGGGCAAGGCAAACGGAAGAAGCTGACTCGCCCCCCGCCCCCAAAAAAAGAAAGTGGACAACAACACCCAACGACTCGCCCCCATCCCCCTTCGCCCCCCCGGAAGCTGACTCGCCCCTCGCCCCCAAAAAAAGAAAGTAGACAACAACACCCAACTCCAAAGCTGACTCGCCCCCATCCCCCCTTCGCCCCCCCGGAAGCTGACTCGCCCCCCACCCCCCAAAAAAAGAAAGTAGACAACACACACAACTCCAAAGCTGACTCTCCTTCCTGGCAGAGCCCGCTTCCTGACAAAATTCCTGCCTGACAAAATTCCTGCCTGACAAAATTCCTGCCTGACAAAATTCCTGCCTGACAAAATTCCTTCCTGACAAAATTCCTTCCTGACAAAATTCCTTCCTGACAAAATTCCTGCCTGACAAAATTCCTGCCTGACAAAATTCCTTCCTGACAAAATTCCTTCCTGACTCGCCCCCCCCCCCCCAAAAAAAAGAAAGCAGACAACACTCACAACTCCAAAGCTCCTTCCTGGCAGAGCACGCTTCCCGGTAGAGCCTCTTCCTGGCAGAGCACGCTTCCCGGTAGAGCCTCTTCCTGGCAGAGCACGCTTCTTTGCAGAGCCGCTTTCCTAACCGAGCACTGGCACTGCCCCGTCACTTTCGTACAAAAAACCGACGTTCTCAGCCGCGCGTTCTGAGGCTCAAACTTTAAAAGGCTGTGAAAGAAAGCGAGCAAGCCGACCTTTTTGCCATGGCGAAACAATACATGTCGCTCTGAAGGATTTGAGGCGGTTTCGAGTGCATCGAGCCTGGTGGGCTGTTGAGGTCAGTATAGCGGCGCGGATCTCAGATGCAGTGCAATGGTGGCTTAAATGAGCAGGCCTATGCACTGCTCGAGTGTTTTGCGGAGTACCCGTCGGCTGCCCAGCAGTGCTTTGATCAAGGCGTCCAGCTTGGTCAGCTTAGCGGACACGAGCTGAATGGTGTCGTAGTTGATCTTCCAGCCTCTCTCTTTAGAGGGCGTTTCCCAAATGGCTTATATTCTACCTGAGGCTCCCAGCACTCGTCCGTCCAGCATTTGACCTCGTCCTGCGAAGGATTCAAAGTCTAAAACGCTGCGTGCAGGCGTGTGGCTGCAAAATAGTAACCCCTAGATATGCTTGCAATTTGGCTCCAGGTTGCATTTCAAGCGAGCCAACCTTTGCAGGGCTAAGAAAAAACAAAAAAAAGAAAAAAAGGGGTCCCAAAAAAAGGGGTCCCCAAAAAAAAGGGAAAAGGGGTTTCCTTTGGCAAAGGTTGACATCGCTTGAAATGCAACCTGGAGCCAAATTGCGGCGCATATCTAGGGGTCACTATTTTGCAGCCACACGCCTGCGCGCCAGCGTTTTAGACTTTGAATCCTTCGCAGGACGAGGTCAAATGCTGGACGGACGAGTGCTGGGAGCCTCTCAGGTAGAATAAAGCCATTTGGGAAACGCCCTCTAAAGAGAGAGCTAGAGTTGTCCACAGTGGGGGATTCTACCACCCACTGTGGACAACGCGGACAACCCGATTTGCTGCGGCGCCTGGCCAAGCCGCTGAACCCCCCCGCATCTTTGCTATATGTGCTATGTGCTATATGGCATAGGCCTCCCGGCCGCGCCACCTGCCCGGCATTGAAGCCGCGCCAAGCCGCTGAACCCCCACAGTCTCCGGGCTCCTTGCTATATGTGCTATATGTGCTACATGGGACTTTTACGCCAAGGCGCTGAACCCCGCCAAGCCGCTGAACCCCCACAGTCTCCAGGCTCCTTGCTATGTGTGCTATATGTGCTTTATGCCCCATGTAAGGTGCTTCAAGTTAAACACAGCACACACAAAGGCACCAGTTGCGTGTAGACCGCAAGTCTACCCTACGGCTGAGAAGACAAACAGGACACCAACTTCCAGCATCATAACGCCACTCCCCGGCATCAATCCTGAACAGCGGGAGCCGGAAGCTTTAAACCCAAACGCCTCTAAACCAGGCAACCAAAGGAAGTCAGGGGTCCGTGGCTTAGACATGTACGTCACACAAAAGAAATTGCATCGCACATGTTTCTCTCAAGCGGGGTGATACACAGTTTGGGCATTGATTCCAATGTACAGAGCATTCGCAGCTCCTCCCCGCCTTCGTGGGATGTGTTCTTCTCCAAACGCGGGCGGGCGGGCAAAAATATGTTCCCCCTTCTTCAGGAAGAAACGTAAACCCACCCACCCACCACTTGAACCAATCATTGCGGTCCAATGGGAGATACAAAATTCACAACGTCTTGCACCACGTCTTGCAAAACGATGAAACGGTGACTCTCCAGAAAAACAATGTTCACAACGCTCAATTGTTGGTTAAAACTTGCGCGCCTTGTTTTATGTGCTGTTCTCTGTTTACATCGACAACTTGAAGCCGGCCCACTTTTGGGCCTGACCTTACTTTTGGTTCATAATACACTATTGAGCTTCGCCCAAGAGTTTGCTTATGCCCCATGTAAGGTGCTTCAAGTTAAACACAGCACACACAAAGGCACCAGTTGCGTGTAGACCGCAAGTCTACCCTACGGCTGAGAAGACAAACAGGACACCAACTTCCAGCATCATAACGCCACTCCCCGGCATCAATCCTGAACAGCGGGAGCCGGAAGCTTTAAACCCAAACGCCTCTAAACAAGGCAACCAAAGGAAGTCAGGGGTCCGTGGCTTAGACATGTACGTCGCACAAAAGAAATTGCATCGCACATGTTTCTCTCAAGCGGGGTGATACACAGTTTGGGCATTGATTCCAATGTCCAGAGCATTCGCACCTCTGTGGTTGAGCTCCTCCCCACCTTCGTGGGATGTGTTCTTCTCCCCACTTGTTCTCTCACATCACACGCAATCCGGCTGCGCAGGTCTCAAGGGCTTTCCCGTCAAAAGGCAAATCGCAGGGTCCACTTCATATTGAGTCATGCTACTGAGTTCTGACCAGTTGCCACGCGACGGCCCATCAGCAACGTTGCTTGCTGTCGCAACTCTTGCAAACCACGCCAACGACGCATTGTACATTTCGAGTGACTCCATCTGAATTAAAAGTTCTCTCCACAAGGCATCCTTCGCCACTCCCTTCACCAGTGCATCAAGGACCCCAAAGTGGTCCACAAAATATATCACTCTGCGTCCGCCAAGTCTGTCAGCCCAGATACTCCTTGCGAGTACCACTGCGTACAGTTCTGTTGGGCCTATAAGATGCTGCTTGCCTGTCTCGGCCCAATGCCGAACCACAGCACTATCAAGTTCTGCTGAGAAAGCACGCACTTCGCCAGTAGAGCACCATAGTACTCCACCAACTGTTGCTTTGAAGTTTGCCTCAACTCCTTCGCAAGCACCATCCGTAAAGACAATCTGCGGGCGCAAGTCGCCCTTCAAGGTGAGCACTCTTGGTCGCCCCGAAGTCACCCTCTCAAACAATAAACTCATCGCTTTCAGTTGGTCAGCCGAGAGGGTTATCTGCACTTTTCTACTCCGCTCCAGGTGGCGCAAATCAGCCAGAGCAAGCCTGCCCGTTCTTCCCATTACATAAGCCTCCATGAACTGCAACCGTCCAAAAACTGACGGAAGGTCTGCAACTGTAATCCTCTTTGTTCGCAAGATTGGCCCCAGCTCTTCACCAATCGCTTCAATTCTCGATGGCTTATTTGCAACCTCAACGAATCCTTCGGCATCGCGCGACAGGTCCAATTTCGCACCCAGGAGCTCGCACTGTCTCGCAAAATCCAGTTCCTTATCCACTGCCCTGGTAAAGCCCAGAATATCCAAAAGCAGCCTCGCGCAGGAATTCGAGCTATCCTGGAGCGCATGGGTCTCCACAAGCGGATAGTCGTCAAAGTAGTTGAACCATACCAGCGATAGTTCGATCCCCAGCCTCCATATCAGTCTTGAAATACGATTGAAATGCAAAACTGAAGCTGCTCCCCCGAATGGGAGTGTGAGCATAGGAAAACCCAGAGCCCGGCCCTTTGCACGTTCATGATCAGGACTCTTAAGCGCCACGACCGCCAAACCCCTGTCATCTGGGGACAGGGGTAACTGTTTGTACGCCGACTTGAGGTCTACACATTTGCAAACCAATTTCGCTTGCTCTGGATTTGTAACCCAGTAGTCACGCAGCTTGCCCTCCAGGACCTCTCCCGTGCAGAGTGGCATAGTGACACACCCTTTGTCCATGAAAGCTCGCACCATCCACGCGACAGCCCACATCAATTGGTCAAAAGCCTTGAGGTCGACCTTCTCCACGCTCCCCCACGCACTATTGACCATATTCTCAGTAAAGTCATCAATCGGCCTATATTTGCCTGATTGTGCAATCCCAAATCTTCGGACTGGTATCCACCTGCCAGAAAACATATGCTCCAACTCATCAAATGACACAGGGGGAAGGAACCATCCCTTCTTCTGTTGCTCCTCCATGGTGATGTCCCACAACTCTTGATCACATTCAGACGCTTCAATCTTGCCCCAGATGGCACGTTTTACAAAGTTGGCCTGCGCATACAGGTCCTCCTCAGACATTGATCGCAGTTTTACATCTTTGGCAAAAACCCCTGTAGGCGCCTGCATGCCGACTAGCTTGAAACCCTTAGCCAATTCGTCGAAGACAGCCATGTCTGGCCACGAAATATCCGAGGCCAAGCGTTTCAAAAGCAAAATCCGCTTGCCTGCCAATACCTGAGCGACCTCAGGGTGCAACGTCTGTTTGAAAGCCTTCTCGTCCCCGTCCAGGTCCACTGCAAGAGCCTTCCACTCCCTGATCTTTCTCAAACGTCTGGCAGCAATCACAAGGGGGCCTTCAACCAGCAAATTGAAAAGGTTCACGGCCACGACATCCGGGACACCAGTGAACACGTCAAAGGGATGCTCCAAATTGATTGCCAGGTTCACGAATTCACTGGGCGTATGGAAAATTCCAAACACCCTCACACACTCCTCTGCCGAGTCTTTACCCCCCATTCTTTCCCTTGGCAGCGGGGTGCAGCGCAGCAGTTTTGCCTGGACTGGAACACTCCCATAGGCCGTAGTGAGACAGTTCCTGTCATTCAGTTTCGGCTCGTCTGCCAACAAACCTTTCACTTGGACCACACGCACATGTTCCGGGATAAGTGGAGGGAACTTTCGCCCTTTAGGCTGCTTTTGAACTGCTGCGTCGACCTTGCTGCGATCTGTAGGAGCTGGGCCAGCGTCAACACCGAGCTGCAACAATAATTGCTCTGCCATGCGATCGCATAAAAGGCGTGGGTATGCTGCTTCCAAAGCTGTAGCAAAAGTCCATTTACCGTCAACCAGCTGCGGGTCCCACGATGCATGGTCATGACCACCCTCACACAAAAGTCCAAGTGCTTTGAAAGTTTGCACATTCGTCAAAAAGGATGTCGCCTTTCTCCGCCCACTGCCGTGACGACAGGCATGGAAATCCACAAACCATCCAAACTGTTGCAACTCAACGTAATCACGAATCTCCCACATGATGCTACGTGTGGGGTTTTCCACACACCACAGCACGCCCTGTGCTTGCAACTCTTTGCAAAATGCTGCAACCTGCAAATAAATCGCATTTGCACTGAGGACCTTCAATTTGTCGACCCCCTGCAAATCTGGCAATCCCAAAGGCCAATCAACGCTTCTCAGTGGCTGCGGCCCCGGTTCACCATTCGCCAACGGCTTTCCTCTAGCCCTCGAGGAGGTCCCACAGGGAGGACCTGCATGGAAAAGTGCAATTCTGCGACTGTTCGCAACATACCTGACAAAATCCCACGACGACACCAGTCTCAAGTCGAGTTTGACAATACCCACAAACGGTCGGTGCTTGTTGCCTGAAAAATCCACAGCAAGGACATCAAAGCCATGTGCTTTCAGTTGGCAAGACAGCATGCCACTACCAGCACACGCCTCCATGCACAAAAATTCTTGGGCATGCACACCTCGGCACAAAACGGCCGTCTCGGCCCTTTTGTTGTGTTTCCCATACCCGTTCGAGTCCCTCTTCACACCCTTCGGCGTCGGGACGGAAGCATCCAACTGCGCCTTCGGCAGAGATGCAGCGGCGCCCAACTCGCACTCTTTCTGCGGGGTGGGCACCCTCTCACCCTTTGGTGACACAGCCCTTTGGCTTGCTCCTTTCGAGCTTGCGGACTTCTCCGCACCCATCTGCTGCACCTGTTGTGCTTGCAAAGCAGGTTCGGCGGCTGCTTCCAGCCATTCAGCTGGCATCCCTGACACCAGCTTCACACCGGCAAGAAACTGGCCACCTGCTGACCGCTGGTCAGCCTTTCAACCCTGTTGTGGCCGATGCACACAGTCTACTGCCGCGTGGTGCTGGCCGCATTTCGGGACTGCACAAATGTGGAGCCCTCTTCTGCAGGCGCCCCTCTCAACTTTCTCTTGACACGTCTTCAGGTTGTAGCCGAAGCATATGGCTTTGCCACTTGCCGTGCAGGACCTGCACCCCAGAAGGCCAGCCGGCAACGGGGGGCTTTTCACCTTACCCCTGCCCTTCTTGCCCTTGCCACCCCCAGCATGGTATGGCTCAGGCCTGTGCGGCGCCCTGGGCTCAGTTTGAGCCTTCAGCGCTGGGACTGGCAGTGGCACCAGTAAATGCATCACTTCCATCGATTGCATAGTCTTGACAAACTCAACATCCAAGGGTCTGCCACTTGCTGTCCCCTGAATGCCTCCACGGGTCTTGTCAGCCAACTCAGCGAACAGCTTTCTATCCGCTTCTTGGCACTGCCTCAGGCTAACCTTTGCATAGCCCACTGACGGTTCAGCCAGCCTTGTCTTGATGAGCTTGTCCACCCATTTCTGGTGAAGCTCAAAATCCAACATCCCTGCCTGGTCCATTGCCAGCCCACGCCTTGTCAAAGCATATTGGACCAGAATGTCACTAGACATGTCAGCTGAGACCGACTTGTCATCTGCCTCAATCTTGAGACGCCCCGATTGTGAATCAAAACTCAAACGGCTGTCCTTCTTCTGCTCATGCTCGATCTCAGCTTCCCTTGAGATACATTTCTCCCAAGGGATGTGCCTCAAACGGTTCTCCTCGTAAATGGAGCACGCCAAATCAACGAGGCTGTCACTCGGCTCCAGTTGACCACGGAGCGAGAGGCCAGACAACCTCTTCCTCTGCTTCTCATATCGTTCGGCTCTCTCCGGCTGCGACAGCTTTCTGACTGCCGGCTCTTCGCTCCTCTCCACGGATTGCTTCATCTCCGTGGTCACCAGAGCATAGCTTTCATGAAAAAGGCGACGGACCCCCGCCATTTCTGGCATGCCCGGGTCCCTGCCCAAGCACTTCTTTATGGCTTCTACCAGAGGCCCTTCGTCTGTTGATCCCGGGACATAACTGCTGCAAAATGCCAAGCGAGCCAGAGTTGTGATGCCTCCAGCCACCAAGGCATCCACAACATCACTTGCCAGAAGCACCGCCGCACATCTGTTCCTGAAAACTGCCTCGCTGTCACTATAAGACATGGCTCGCGTGGGCTCGCGCTCAACAGTCTATGCCCAAATTTAAATGGGGACCAAACATAACAAAAAAACCTTAAACAGACGGCCGCTTGCAACACATACGCTGCAATTCCTTGGGCATGTCACGCAAGCTTTCTTCTGACTGCCTGGAGTCGAAATTCGCTGTTGGTCATGCCTGTCAAGGAGAAAAAAAAATTAAATACAATAGGTCCCCACCGCACACGTTTGGGGACCTATTGGTTTGGCATGTTTCGGCTCAAGGGAAAGAGCGCGCGCTAGCCTTGCAACCTGCGTCGCGTGCCAACGCTTGAAGTTTTAAAACGGGGACCCCAGAAAAAGGAGGGGCACGGTCGGCGGTTCAAAGCACATGCTCGCATCACAACAGCACGCAAACGTATGCCATACACAAGCAGTTGGACACATCTCTTCGCTCCGCACCCTTTGCTCTGGCACACATCAAGAGATCTGAAACTTCGCGAAACACTGCTTGCACGCTGGATGCATCAACTTTGGTCTGCTGGCAACCCTGCTGTACATGTTGTTGATATGTCGCCCACACACGAATCTGGCCCCCTCCTCCGAGTCATTCAGATGAATGTACCTGGTATGGACGTGCCTGAAGTAATTATCATCCGGAAGCTCATCCAAATTGAAACCAACATGCCAATCACCTGCAATCTCTTCCTCGGCCTCCTCAACATCAACATTCTGACAAACTTCTTCATCAGCGCTGCACTCTGAGCTTGATGCATCACGCAGTTCAGCTGAGGTCGGCTCAGATTCGATCTTGTTCGCCTCGGCAGGTTCGCGGCCCGGGAAATATCCAGACCTCGTGGCATCTGGCAGAAACCTGCTTGCACGGATTTCCGCCAGTAACTCATCCTCTTTACGCAGCGCCTCAGAAATGTTGTCACGACCATAAACATACATGCTCTTACTCTTTGCGCCAAGAGAATGGTACCCCATTGTCAGCCGCAACTCATGCGGCGTCCCATACTTTGCTGCCCATGACAAAACTGTAGTCTTGCACGAGTGGGTTCCTATCTTTTTGAGCTGCTCATACTCAGCTCGTGTCCCCTCAACTTGAAGCAGAGACCTGAGCCAGCCTGCACCCTCTGAAGCCGTCAGCGGAACTGGTGACCACTCACCACCAATCCCAGGTGCAGGTAAGAGCGGCTTACCCTTTCCCACCTGCAATCCAGTCTTCTCCATGAGCTGTATCCAGATCTTGGCCCAAGAGCCTTCGCACAAACAAACTGCCGGTGCTGCCAGGGGTAAATACCTGGTCTTACGTTCAAGAGTATAGCTCGTCTTGGATCTGGTTGTAGCCGCTTCCACATATCCAAAACCATCACCAGCCTGAGTCATATCCAGCTCCAACTTCTCCACCGCCATTGCATCCGAAAACCTTGCACGAGCCAGTGTTGCAAACAAGAAAAAGCCTGCCGCCACTCGATCCCGTGCTGCTTTCCTAATATTTCCATTGACGATGTTCTCCAGACGTTGGATCTGACAAACCAGCAGAGGCGGTCTTTGAATACTAAGTCGCTTCGTCACATACAACCTCGACGCGAAGCCGGTGATCCTTGTACTTTTGACAACAAAGTCTCCACCTGCAGCACCCAATGTATACCACGCAAAGGCAATCGAGCCAACAAGCGATCTGAAAAATGTAGGGGCTGCGGAGGACTCAACACACTCCATGAAATGATACACCTTTGCCTCTGTGAATGGAAAAGGAGCACCTTGCATGTCAACCCAAAACTTCGCATACCGCAGAATAGGTCCAGCTCGCGCGCTCAATGTCGCAGAGCTCTTTGTTGCAAACGCATTGACCAATGTCTGCGTCAAGCTTCCATTTTGTTGTTGTGTATGCAAACCCGCCATGTATGCACGCGCAACATCAAAGCACATCGGGTCAAGCTTGATGAGACCAAGCCACTTGTGAATGGCAGCACTGCGGGCACCAGCAAGCCTGGTTTCCCACGCAACCGTCTCATGCCGCCTAACAAACTTCGACGCAAGTTCGAACAAAGCAGCAGGCTTTGGATGTTCGCCCTCCTCCTCATTGGAAACAACATCTCCACCAACAGGCATTAGAGGCATTGGCCCAACGGGCATGGCAAAAGGTCTGGGCAAGGGCACACTTGTGCCAAGCACAGGGCCTCTCTCCCAGGGCATCAGCCCCCAAGCTCGCCTGGTTCGTCGGATTGCAGAATACAAGCTACTCTGATACGCAGCCTCTGCAAACGCTGGAACATCCTCGCCTCTTGTCAACATATCACAGCAGTTAGAGAACCATTGCTCCCCCTGTCTGCAAAAAATATGTTCCCCCTTCTTCAGGAAGAAACGTAAACCCACCCACCCACCACTTGAACCAATCATTGCGGTCCAATGGGAGATACAAAATTCACAACGTCTTGCACCACGTCTTGCAAAACGATGAAACGGTGACTCTCCAGAAAAACAATGTTCACAACGCTCAATTGTTGGTTAAAACTTGCGCGCCTTGTTTTATGTGCTGTTCTCTGTTTACATCGAAAACTTGAAGCCGGCCCACTTTTGGGCCTGACCTTACTTTTGGTTCATAATACACTATTGAGCTTCGCCCAAGAGTTTGCATATGGCTCTTACACGCCAAGCCGCTGAACCCCCACAGTCTCCGGGCTCCTTGCTATATGTGCTATATGTGCTATATGGGTCTTACACGCCAAGCCGCTGAACCCCCACAGTCTCCGGGCTCCTTGCTATATGTGCTATATGTGCTATATGGCTCTTACACGCCAAGCCGCTGAACCCCCACAGTCTCCGGGCTCCTTGCAAAATGTACTATATGTGCTATATTATTCTGTACGCGCGAAAATCTGTAGTATATGTGCTATATAGGGCCATATAGCACATATAGCACATATAGCAAGGAACCCGGGGAGAGTGGATGTTCAGTGGCTTGCCTTGTGAGACCCATATAGCACATATAGCACATATAGCAAGGAACCCGGGGAGAGTGGATGTTCGTTGTGAGACCCATGGCACATTTCGCGAACATTCCTGCCGCGCCTGCCTGGCATAGAAGCCTCCCGGCCGCGCCACTTGCCCGGCATAGACGCCAGCGTACGCGCCGCGCGCATTCTTGTTTCGCACGATTTTGCATGGTTGTTGACATGGTTTTTGCATGGGTTTTGCATGGTGCGGTTGCATGACATGATTTTGACATGACATCTTGTTTTTGCATGACATGATTTTGAACATGTTATTTTGACATGTTGGTTTTTTGCACGGTTTTGCATGTCATGTGCATGTGGTTCAAGCCCTAATGCCCCTCCCCCTTACCCCCCCACCCTTTTTTCCTGTCAGGTGCACATCCTGGACAACTTCGCGGTGGGCGGGAGGCGGGGCGGTGCCGAGCGGGCACCTAGGTAAATGTGCCGAGCAGGCACAGTGCCGAGCAGGCACTTAAGTAGACGTGCCGAGCAGGCACAGTGCCGAGCAGGCACAGGCACCCCGGTGCCGAGCTGGCACAGTGCCGAGCAGGGCCTGCTTGCAGTGCCGAGCAGGCACTTAAGTAGACGTGCCGAGCAGGCACTTAAGTAGACGTGCCGAGCAGGCGCTTGTAGATGTGCCGAGCAGGCACAGCGCCAAGCAGGCGCAGGCGTTGGCCACTGTGAAAGTGGTTGAGTGGCTCGCCCAATGAGTACGGGTTCGCCCAATGAGTACGGGTTCGCCCAATGAGTACTGGCTCGCCCAACGGCCCCTTAGTACTGGCTCGCCCAACCTCGTTTGATGGCTCGCCCAATGAGTACGGGTTCGCCCAATGGCTCACCCAACCTCGTTTCCTTGACATTGGTGGCACCAATGTCACAAATGCGAGGTTCCCAGCATGGAGGATCATTGTCTGACCCCGGCCGCGCCACCTGCCCGGCATAGAAGCCTCCCCGGCCGCACCACCTGCCCGGCATCGGAGCCTGCCGTCAATCCTGGCGTGGCAACAGGATTGACCTTGTCAATCCTGCTGTGGCAACAGGATTGCCCTCGCCAATCCTGTCGCCAACGCAGGATTGACAAGGTCAATCCTGTGCCCAATACAGGATTGCCCCGGTCTCCCAGAAAACTGCTTGACTCTAGGCGCAGCGGGACACGGCGCGCACGGGCTCGGACCAGTGCTCCGCCACGCAGGGCAGCGCGCTGTTCTCCGCGGCCCGGTCGTAGAAGAGAAAGAGGCGGGTGAAAGGCGCCTCCGGCTCGCGCGCCAGCAGCTCGCCCAGCAGGCGGATCAGCTGCGCGCGGCGCTCCTTCTTGGTGGTCCGCCGCGTCATGCCGGCAATCTTGAAGGCGTCCGGGTTGTAGCGCAGCACCAGCAGCTTGTGGCCGCTGCCGAGCGCCACGCTGGCGGCCATGTCGAAGTCCCTGCGCACGTCGCAGCTGGGGTCGTAAGCCTTATGCTGCTCCTCGTCAACCTCCAGCAGGACGTAGCCCCACGGGGTCGGCAGGGCAAAGTCCGCGAAGGCGTGGGCCGTCTCCGACTCCATCCCGCAGCCGCGGAAGGGCAGGTAGTGCTGGTACTCGAAGGCGATCTGCGCGTCGCGGAGCGCTTGGTGCACCTCAAGCTCCTTACTCTTGGTCACTGCGCGCGGGTTGTCGCCGTGCGTCGCTCGCATATGTCGCAGCAAGTTCGGCGCGCTGGAAAACGGGAGGTCTTGCCGAGGACAGCCCTGGATTTGACATACGAAATTGCTGCAATCGCGGCACTGGTACCGCTGCCGCCCGTGCATGCAGACCGACGCGCCGCCGCAGTCGAGGCACTGGTGTCGCCTCCGCCCGTGCACGCAGACCGACGCGCCGCCGCAGTCGCGGCACGTCCGTCGCAGTCGCCCGTGCGCGCAGACCGACGCGCCGCCGCAGTCGCGGCGCTCAACCCGCCTCCGCCCGTGCACGCAGACCGACGCGCCGCCGCATCCGCGGCACAGATGCCGCTGTCGCCCGTGCACGCAGACCGACGCGCCGCCGCATCCGCGGCACAGATGCCGCTGTCGCCCGTGCGGGCACTTCTTCTTCGGCCGGCGCACAGGTGCCATCGCTGAACACTCTTGGTGTTTTCTTACCCGTCCCGGCAAGCGGCGACGCAAACGCCGACAGGAGTCGAATTTTCAAGATGAGAATAGAGGCAGCTGTGTTTAAAACCCACAGGCGCCAGCCCGCCCGCCGCGGCAGAGACCACCGGAGGCTAGCAGGATGAACGCACCGCCACCTGCCCGGCATCGGAGCCCGCGCCAAGGTCAGAATTCTTCCCAGGATTTTTTTTTCCAGTTGTCCCCCCACAGGACAACTGGAAAAAAATTTTCCAGTTGTCCTGTGGACCACTGTCTAAAGTTTCGGCGAACCTGCCCGGCAGAGCCGCGCCAGCCCGACATGGAGGCACGCAGCTGATGATGTCTCGCACCAACTACGAAGCAGTGTCCGATTATGTCGGATACTGGCTCCATCGTGCGCAGGTCTCGCTTTTGACCGGCGGCGCCGGTCAAATCAAATTGAGTCACATTGCAGCCACTTCGGAAAAAACCCTGGTGCGGGCCTGGTGCGGGCCTGGTGGGCCTGGTGCGCCTTAGCCTGTGAGGGGGTGGTGCGTCAAACGCACTACCCACGCCAGCCCGCCGATGTGGAGGCTTCCAAGGTCGGAATTCTTCCCAGGAAAAAAATCCAGTCCTCCCCCAGTCCTCCCCCAGGGGAGGACGTACTTGCGGAAACTTGCGCCGAAGAGGGGTTGGTGTGTTTGACACACCAACAAGCGGTGACGCCTGTGAGGGGGTGGTGTGTCAAACACAATACCCCCGCCGGAATGCCACTCCAAGACCGAAGCCGCGGAGCCGGCCTCGCTCAGACCGAAGCCGCGGAGCCGGCCTCGCTCAGACCGAAGCCGCGGAGCCGGCCTCGCTCAGACCGAAGCCGCGGAGCCGGCCTCGCTTTGCGGAATAGCCACTGGACTAAGGCGGCGAGAACATATGTAAACATGTTTGAAGGACCTGTTACCGGCAATATCCCGGAGGTCCTGGACAACGGAGAGGTAACTGACGGCACGCACGTCACCGCAGGGCAGCTGGCCCTTGCTCTGACGCCCTACGCACAAGTGGCGGACCTGGCCGTGAACACGGCAGCCTCCGGCAACAACGCGGCAGCCATCCAGTCCCTGGACGCCCGGGTCACCGCAGAGCTGGCCTCAAAGCTGGACAGCAGCGCGCTGGCGCCGGCAATTGCGCCCCTGGCCACGGCGCCGGCCCTGGCCACCACGGACGGACAGGTGGCCGCGCACGGAAGCAGCATCGCCGCGCTGCAGAGCTCGCTGACCACGGGTCTCTCCAACAAGGCAGACCAGTCGGCCTTCGACGTGCTGGAGGGCGTGGTGGCCACGAAGAGCACCCCTGACGGCGTGGACCTGAAGCTGTCAAACTACAGCACCACGGCGGCCATGAACGGCTCCATCGCCTCGGCCAACAACGCCACGCTGGCCACGGTGGCCGCCAACTACGGCCTCAAGACGGTGGTGGACCAGCACTCCCTAGACATAGCGGCGAGGATCACGCCGCTGGAGGTGGACACCAAGGTGGCCAACGCTCTCCTGGGGGCCGTCACCGCCGCGGCGCTGGCCTCCGAGCTCGCGAGCCGAGACGCCACCATCTCGGGGCTGCAGGCCTCCAAGGCGGACGCCAGCGCCCTGACTGCGTACGCCCTGCAGTCGGCCGTGGACACTTCCTCTGAGGTGGACTCTAAGATAGCAGCGGCCCTCCTAAACGCAGTCACCACGGCAGCCCTGGACGCCGCCCTCCTCGGCAAGGCGGACGCCAGCGCGCTGGCCTCCCTGCTCTCCACGGTGGACGGAATGGACACGCCACTGGAGGTAGACACTAAGATAGCAAATGCGCTGCTGGGCCTCGCCACCGAGGCCTTCGTCGCAGCGCAGCTTGCTAGCCGGGACGCCAGCATCACGGCGCTCCAGGGGGCCAAGGCCGACGCGACGCTGCTGGCCTCATACGCCGCGAACGCCGCGCTCTCGGCCAGCGAGACCACGCTCCAGAGCGCCCTCGACGCAATCCTCGCGGAGCTCGCCGCCCTGCAGCTTTCCGGCAGCGGAGTTGTTAACGCGCCGGCCTGGGCGGGCTTCACAACTTGGGAGCTCGTTCAGGGAAGCAGCGTCGTTCGCAACCTGCACTTCATGGCTCCTCTCTCTGCTGCGCTGGCCAACGGCGACGACACGCTGAGCATCACGGCAGACTGCTACTCCACGGCGGGCACTGACGCGGCCCTCGCGGCTGCGCTGCTGGCCTACTACACCTCCTCACAAGTGGACACTCTGTTGGGAGATTACCGAACCGGAACGGCGCAGGACACGGAGACGACCAGCGCCATCACGGCCGCGCTGCTGGCCTACTACACCTCGGCGCAGGCTGGCCTACCGGACGGGCCCGGACCAGGACGTGTTCACAACCAACCAAATCACCTCGGCGCTGGTGGCGTACCGCTCAGCCGCAGACCAGCACACGGCAACGGCCTCGAGCATCGCAGCCGCGCTGCTCAGCTACTACACCATCGCGCAAGTAGACGGCCTCCTTGCCAACAAGCTCGGAGTCACGGAGGCGGCCTCGGCCCTGCAAATAGCCGTGCGCTTTCCGGACGACGGAGGGGCCGACGAGGTGGTGGCCGCCATAGGAGAGCAGATCCTGGCCCCCACGGACGTCTCGCTGTCAAACTGGACGGTTCGCCCCAGCAGCGGCTGCAGCGTGGTCCTGGCCACGCACACCGCTGGAGTGAGCGTGGACGGCTACACCCTGACCCTGGCGGCGAACCCGTGGAACATCGTGCGCACCTACAACTTGACCCCGGGCCGAGAGCTCCTCTTCGCCTGCCGCTACCGGCTCGGCACGGCCTCCAACTTCGTGGTGTACATGTCAGAGGCCGACAACGTCTACGACCCATTGTACGGCAGCTTCGCGGGAGACGAGGGCGCCTGGAGCACGGCCAAGATGTACTTCACAGTGCCTCCGAACGGGGTGGCGAAGCTGCACTTCGGTGCGCACTTCCAGGCGCCGGGCCTGCCCAACCAAACGGCAGGAACGGTGGACGTCTACGGCCTCCAGATCCTGGACGCAACCCTGGAGGCCGGCAACACGGAGGAGGAGGACACGGCGGCCTCGGCCCTGCTGCTGAAGCACGAGTTCCTCGACGGAGGGGCGGACGACGTCACGCTGGCCACCCTGGGCGAGGTGCTGCTGGAGCCCACGCTCACCACGCTAGGAAATTTTCTGGTGCGCTCCAACAGCCAGAGCTCCGTGGCCTCGGCCAGCTTCACTGTGGGAGGCTTCCAGCTGGAGGGCTACGCCATGACCCTGAGCGCCTTCGCCTGGAACATTGTGCGCACCTACACGCTGACGCCGGGGAGACGCTACTCCTTCGGCTGCCGGAACCGGTTGGGCACGGCCTCCAACTTGGACTACGTGGGCGTCACCGGCACCTTCCTCGGCACGCCCTCGCAGGGAGTCTGGAGCACGGCGCGCCTGGACTTCTCGGTGCCGCCGGGCGGAATCGCGAAGCTGCACTTCGGAGCTTTCGGAGGCTCGATCCCCGGGCTGGTGCAGCAGTCGGCGGGCACGCTGGACCTGTACAGCATGCAGATCAGGGCCTCAGCCTTCGAGGGAGAGTCAGTCTCCGTGACGGACCTGCTGGCGGACTCGCTGGCCTCACGGGCTCGGCCACGCTGGACGGGCTCACCGCGCAGGGCAACGTGGGCTGCGACCAGCTGCTGTGCAACGACGTGAACTGCAACGGACTGTTCACAGACGGGCTGGACTCCTCGGCGCATCTCCTGCGCAGACCGCTCACAGCCACACGGCACCCATTCACCGGATCCACGCTGTCGTACCACAAGGGGCCGTGTCAGGCAGCTCGCTGAGCATCACTGGCGCGGCCAGCGTGGGCCTGCTGAGCTCCGCCACGGGAATCACGGGCAGCACACTCACCCTCAACAACACGGCCAACGCCGGGAACTTCACCACGGTGGGCGACGTGTCCACGGGGACGCTGACGGCCTCGGGCGCAGCAACCGCGGCGAGCTTCGCAGCCACCGGCGCGCTCCCGGGCGCCACGCTGACGATCACCGGGGCGGCCTCCGCGGGCCCGCTGGACTGCGAGAGCCTGGACTGCACCTTCACGGCCACGAGCGGCGGAGTGTCGACGGGCAGCGTGGTGTGCGGCGACGTGACGAGCTCGGGCACGGTCTCCGCGCCGCAGCTCTTCGCCTCCAACACGCTCACCGTGACCAACACCTCAGACTTCTCGGACGATCTCTTCCTGACGAAGAACTGGGCGGGCTGGAGCAAGCTGCAGGTGTCCAACAACAGCGCGGCCCCGACAGCGGCCCGGAGCTGCGGCTGCTGGGCAACCAGAGCGCGCGGGTCTTCCTGGAGCGAGACGGCGGGGCGCACCAGTGCGAGCTCATCATGATCAACGACGAGGCGCTGGTGCAGACCAAGAGCCTCTCCACGCAGCTGTCCCTGACCACGAACCAGAGCAACCCCGGCTGCCTCGTGATCGCGGGCAACACGGGCAACGTGGTCTGCAACACGAGCTTCACGAATTTGTCGGACAGCAGGGTGAAGACGGAGATGGCCGAGGCCGACGTGGCAGAGCTCCAGCAGCTCTTCGACTCCGTGGAGGCCACGCAGTACAAGCGCCCGGACATGAACGGGGACCTGAGGCTGGGCTTCGCCTCGGACGACTTCGCAGGAACAAAGTGGAAGAATTTGACGGGGACCACGCGGTGGAGCGACGGCACGGAGATGGTCACCCTCGACTACTCTCACCTCACCAGCGTGCTCTGGGGAGTGTGCAAGGGCTTCCAGGCCCGGCTGGACGAGGTGGAAGCCTGGCAGGCCCAGCGGGGGCCGAAGAACAAGTAGCTGTGTGAGCAGGCCTCCCTGCGTCCAGGGAACCTTGCTCAAGCTCCTTTTTGGGGCAACAAGTAGGTGTCTTCAGGCCTCCCTGCATCCAGGGAACCTTGAGCAAGCTCCTTTTTGGGGCAACAAAGCTGTTTTTTTAAATGGAGGCGCTGAGGGACCTGGCCGACGACTTCAACGTGAGGGACCCGCGGAAGCTGTACCGACTCGCGAGGCAGCGTGACCTCGACGTGACGCAGGCCATGGCCTTCGAGGCGCTGAAGGCCGACGTGGGCCGGCAGGTGCAGGCGCCCCGGCCGCGCGCGCTGGGCAAGTCGGCCGCCGAGGGGCCGAACGACCGCTGCAGGCCGACCTCATCGACTTCAGCCAGCACGCGGGGGAAGACGAAGTACGGCCTGGTGGTGATGGACGTCTTCACCCGGGAGGCCGCCGTGGAACCTCTGCAGAACAAGAGCGCCGAGACGGTGGGCAAGCGCGCCGCGCGGGAGCTGACGGGACGACGGGAACTTTGTGGTCACGACAGACCTGGGCAACGAGTTTGCCACGCTGGACCGGGAGCTGCCCGAAGCCGTGCACCGGACGAAGCGGCCCGAGGACCGCAACGCCATTGCCGTGGTGGACCGGGGCATCCAGACGCTGAAGAAGGACCTGGCCGGGTAGCGCGCAAGCCCACGAGACGGTGCGGCGCGCCCGAGGACGTGGAGAAGCAGCCGGCCACGGAGTTCAGGGTCCTCCAAGACAACGCCGACAAGTTCCAGCACAACAAGGACCTCACCGACCGGCGCGTGAAGGCCGTGCAGGACGCGGGCGCCTTCCGAGCGCCAACGAACGCGGCGAGGAGCTTCAACCCTCAGTACGGCGACGTGCAGCAGCTGGGGGCCGTGGACCCCATGACCGTCCGCAGCACGGAGGGCCGGGAGACCCTGCTGAAGCTGGCGCTGCCGGCGCCGCAGGGCAGCGGTAACGCGGCGGGCCGGCTGACGAGACGGGGCAGGCCGGCGGCTGTGAGGCAGCTGGACGAAGCTTGAAGCAAGCCCCTTTTGGCGCAAAAAAAAACTTTGATCACACTCAAGTTGGAATTGCCTGATCGAGCGAAAACACTAGAAAAAAGGGTTTCGAGGCATTGCGCGGGGGGAAATTCCCGGAGCCTGCTCAGCTCCTTGGGTTTGGGGACCAACGGGTTGGGCGAACCAATCAAATGAGCGGGGGCTGGCATGGGCAACCCGTGCAAAACCGTGCACAAGCTATTCTTCTAGTGTCTATATTGATATAGGCACTGGAAGAATCGCATTTTTTCAGCGCAAGACCGTGCAAAAAAGGCTATTAGTCTAGTGTCTATATTGATATAGGCACTAGACTAATAGCATCTTGTTGCGCAAAACCGTGCAAAAAAAGCTATTCCTCCATGCCGTATATGAATATACACCCTGTAGGAATAGCATTTCGTGGCGCAAAACCGCACAAATGTTCCTGGGTTGGCTCCACTCCGCCCCCCAGCTCCATGCTATATGTGCTATATGTACTATATGGACGCCAACCCGCTGAACCTCCACTCTCCCCCGGGTCCTTGCTATATGTGCTATATGTGCTATATGGGTCTTACAAGGCAACCCGCTGAACCTCCACTCTCCCCCGGGTCCTTGCTATATGTGCTATATGTGCTATATGTGCTATATGGGTCTCACAAGGCAACCCGCTGAACCTCCACCTCCACTATATTATTCTGTACGCGCTTTAAAATATACTATATGTGCTATACAATGCATATTTGGTACATGTTGGAGATGCTATGTGTATAGTATACAGGCTTCTATACCATATAGCACATATAGCACATATAGCATGGAGCTGGGGGAGAGTGGAGGTTCAGCGGCTTGCCTTGTAAGAGCCATATAGCACATATAGTACATATAGCATGGGCCCGGGGGAGAGTGGAGGTTCAGCGGGTTGGGGGCCATATAGCACATATAGCACATATAGCATGGAGCTGGGAAAAAGTGGAGCGGGTTGGGGGTCATATTGCAGCGCGTCGCCCAACTGTGCGTCTTTGGGCAAGGCGGCCTCACGAGCGCCAGAGCGGCAGGGGGCTTGCAACGATCTGTACGCGTTCGGTCGGCTTGTGCCTGGTCTGTGCCCTCAAAAGGCAGGTCGGACCCGAACTTTCGCTTCTCGCGCACAGAGTCCTTGACACACTGCGCCGTCACTTCCACGAGGATGCAGCGCTTCAGCACCGCGCGCGTGTCCGCGTCAAAGACCTTGCCAAGCGGGCGAGCGCGCCACTCAAACCCTTCGAGCATGAGGTCCGGAGGGCGAACCTTCGCCACGTCGTCCAAGTTGTGGTGGAGTTTCGCCAGGTCCTGCACCGTGATGATCCTGAACGTCTCCGCAGGCACCTTCACGTCGTTGTAGCGACATTTGATGGTGGCTGGCAAGTCGGGCGACAGACCGAGGAGATGCTTCAGCGTGTCCACTCCCCCGCCTTGGGCGCCGATGTTGCTGCTGCTGATCTGAAGCTCGTCCAGGAGCAAAGGCCTCTCGTCGCGCAGGAGGCTGCGCTCGACCGCGGATCGCAGCATGTCCGGGCTGGACACCATGACAAACTCGTCCAGACCCACGTCGCGGGCCACCATGGCTGCCAGGCAACTTGCCAGGGGAGTTTTCCCCTTGCCGCTGTCTCCGTAGAAGATCAGAGTCCTTCGCTCGTCGCGAGCTCGCCCGTAGGCCTCGAAAAAGTCCAGTGGCTGCTTCTGGTGGACCTCGGGGTTGTACCACCAGCAGTTCACGGTGCTCTCGTTGATGACGAAGTCGGTCATCAGAAGTTGGCGATGGCGCGACACCAGCAGGCTCTCCGTTTGCAACTGGTCGTCCTGGAGTTGCTTGCGGAGCTGCAAGAGGGCCCTGCTCTGCAAGTGCACGAACTCGTCCTCACTGTTCGGCGGGCGCTTGCCGGTGTTCAAGGCCGTGTCGCCTCGGAAGGTCGTGTCGAGCTTGATGAGATGGCTCTGGAACTCGGACGTCGTCATATCGCCGTAGTTCTTCAAAACCCGTCGTGGAGAGAACTCTGGCGCCGGAGGTTCGTTTGCTGCAACAAGGCCGTCGTAGTCGCCCCGACTCATGGCCCGCATGGTCCCCTTCTGCTCCAAGCAATTGGCCATCAGCTTCACGACATCGTGAAGCTTCCCCTTGCTAGAGGTGGGTGGACGCCGGAGGATGGCCACAAGTTTGCCCCTCTTTTGGGTCGAAGCATGACGTGGTGGCCGACGTCAGGAGGCTGAGCTTGGCCCACGAGGCGCCGCGCCATCCAAGCGCAACCTTTGCCCTGGTACTTGTCGTCCCCCACCCTGTAAAGGCACTCCAGCAGTTCTGCTTCGGACACACCCGGGCCTGTGCGGCGGAACTCACAGGGAACCAGAACGTGGTTGTTGCTGTGGAAGACGGGAGCGGCCTTGTTCCTCATGAAATCCTCGTCTCGCGGCTCGGCGGCCCTTGGCAGCAAGTCCGGCTTCTCCGGCTTCTCCGGCTCCGGCTCGCTCGCCTTCCTCTTCAAGTTCAGGTAAATGGGCTGGCGCGGAGACTGAGGCTTCACGGGCGGAGTGTCCGGGGCGGCTTCGCGGCGATCCAACCACTCCACCAGGCGATGCTCCAAATTCGTCGCCGGGTAGTCTTCACCCACGGGCTCCTGGCCGGCCTTGACGAGTTCTTCAAAGATGGGCAGAGCCTGCTTGCAGCCGATGCTGTCGTAGGACAGTATCTCCCGCATGTCGTCCAGGGTCTCGAGCACGCAAGTCCCCATTCTCACGGAGTGCGGAAGGACGGTAGACAGCACCAGGTTCGCTGCCGCCTCGCGCGCCTCGCGCTCGCACTCGGATCGAGTCGCCATCGCAGAGCTTATGCTTCTCGAGCAAATAGTGACTTGTTGAAAGCCAGCTGTGTTTAAACCCTACAGGCACCAGCCCGCCCGCCGCGAAAACGCTCTGAGGGCATAACCCGTTTGAACGCACCCCGGAAGCTGCACGACGACGCACACAAGTAGCGCAAAACCGTGTAAAAAAAGCTCCCCGACCATCTGCACAGATCCGGAGAGCGCGCGGCCGAGCAAAAAAACTGACCCGTAAAAAAAGAATGGCAAGTTGGGCGAGACAACGACAGCAGATCACGGAGGCCGCGGACGGCGGCGCCCGGGCTCGCACGGGGGCGGACGGCGCCGGGCACTGTACAACGGGTGCTGGAGAGGCAGGCGGCGCGCGTGCTCTACCGGGCGAGGCAGACCCTGCCGCCCATCCAAGAGTGGAGGCGCTTTGACGCCGCGGACGTGCAGCCGGGGGCGAGGGCCCCAAGGTGGCCATCAGCAGCCCGGCGCAGCACTGCGGGCTGAGGCTGAGGCGGGGCACCAGGATCCGAGAGCTGCCGGAGGAGCACGAGGTGTGGTGCGAGGGGGCCAGCCGGCTTGGCGCACGAGATCTTCCTGAAGCTGCTGAAGGCGAAGCGGGAAGTGCCCGGCGCGGCGGAGAGGCAGAAGACCCTGGCCGCGCAGGACGGCACGGCCGGCACCTGCGAGCTGGACCACGTGGTGCCGGTGCGGCAGGCCTTTGCGGGCAGCGTGCAAATTTTGCAGGCGCTGTGCGGCGACTGCCACAGCGAGAAGACGCTGAGGGAGAGCGCGGCCAGCCTGGAGAGCCGCGTGGCCCCCGGCGTCATGGAGTACGCCCGGAGCCCCAAGCTGCCCCCTCTGGTTTTTGAGGCGCAGGGTGCGCAGCGTCCCGCCACAAGGACAGCACGTACGTCGCGTGGACGTGGTGCGCTGCAGGCACGGCCAACGCCCCCTTCCCCCTGCCCATCCTGTGCCCGGCGGACGGCGTTGAGCCCGTGGACGGCGTGCTGCCGGACCTGGCTTTGTGGAGGGCTGCTGCGACGCGAGGCAGTACCCGAAGGTTTCGCTGGCCGCGATGCTGGACCTGGGCGTCTGCCGCTGGACCACATTGTGTTGGGCATCTCCGCGCGGAGCCACGTGGAGGCGACGCTGCGGCGCGCGCTGGAGCGCATGGAGCCGCGTGGCAGGGCGAGGAGCACATGGCCAAGCTCAGCGTGAACGCGATGATAGGCCTGTGGGCGCGCAGTACGGAGGTGGTCTACAGCAGCAGCAGCGAGCTGGACGGCGCGGGCGCGGACTTCTCTCAAGCCTTCGCCTACGAGGGGGGCATGGTGTGGGACTTCGTCTACGCCAGGAGGCTGCTGAGCAACGGCGCCTACCGCCCCATCCATGACGCGGTCCTGGGCTTTGAGCACTGCATGGTGGCCAAGGCCCGGCGCATCCTGGACGCGCCGCCGCGCTACCTCGCGCAGGTGAAGACGGACTGCCTGCTGACGCAGCGGCTGCCGAAGCGCTTCGCGGAGCGGCTGCGGGCGCTGGAGGTGCTGCGCCACCCGGACGGCACGCCGGTCTACCGCGTGGAAGAGACGAAGCCTTTGCTCAGCGGCAGGGCGCCGCGCATGGAGGCGGAGCGGCCCAAACAACGGAGGTGGAACGGGGTGGACGACCCCGTGGGCCACTGCCTGGCGGGCAACTCCCTGCTGCTCACGGGCCTGCCGGGCACCGGAAAGACGCGCCTGGCCCGGACCATTGTGGCGAGGCTGCGAGAGCAGGGCGAGGCGGTGCACCTGGTGTCCAAGACGCACTGCTCCGCGCAGAACCTGGGCCTGGGGGCGCAGACGGCCGACCCCTGGGTGCGCAGGTACGTGCGCGGGGGCAGCGCGCAAAAGCTGGACTGGCTGGTGGTGGAGGAGATCACGCAGCTGGACATGGCGCTCTGGGCGGACCTGGCCTGCGTTGGGCTGAACGCCGACGTGAAGTTCCTGCTGCTGGGAGACTTCCGGCAGCTGCCGGCCGTGCTGGACTCCTGGGCCGGGCGGCCCATCAGCGCGCCGTTGGAGCACAGCCAGCTCATCCGCGACCTGGCCGGCGGGCACAGGCACGAGCTCACGGAGAACATGCGCTCCGACCCGGCATCTTCAACTTCGTGAAGTGGCTGCGGGTCGGCGAGGAGGCGTGCCCCACGCTGGAGCAGGCCAAGGCGAGGCTGAAGGAGCTCTACCCCTCCAAGCCCGGGTGGCCGGACACCACGCTGGTCATCAGCCACAGCAAGCGCATGGCCGTCAACGCAGCGGCGAACCGGGCTGGCGCCGGAGGCCTCAAAGCTCCTGGAGCTGGAGACGCAGGTCATCCACATAGATTTGGGTGAGACCCAAAATGGGTGTTGCCAAACCCAAAACAGCCCGCAGAGCATGAGGGTGTGGCCGGGGCTGCGCCCTGTACGGAGTCCCGTACTTGCAGTAGGTAACGTCCACCCAGGGCAGGCGCTCCATGAACGGTCGGGTCTTCAGCAGCCCTGTGGCAGGATTCTCGATGACGCGGGTCGAAGTGCGCCATGATCTCAAGGGCTCTGAGCACCAGCGCGTCGCCCTCCTCGAGTCGTCGAGGGCGCATCGTCAGAGCTCGGCTGTACTCCGTGCAGCAGGCTGGCCCAGACCATGTCAAAGTGCCCCGGCAGAAACAGCGTGTAGTCCCAGCTCCGGATGTCGCGAGCGGGCCGAGACCGATCTGGTCGAGCAGCTGGCGGCCGCGTCCGAGCGCGTCTTCGACGCGAAGCTCACGCCCGAGGCTGTGCGCCAGCGGCTGCTGCCCTCTGTGAGGCAATCGCGCGGCGGCGATTGGATGCTAAAGGCCAAGCTGCCTGCCCACGCGCGCTTCTGGAACGCCGGCGGCGCGTTTGCGGACCGCCCCGCAGAGCTGGCCCACTGCGCCGCGCACGTTCGGCTGAGAGCGCGCAGCTTGTGGTTGATGAGCGGCACGTGCGGCTTGAGTCTTGAGGTCACGGATCTGCGTGTGGAGCCGCCGTCTCGCGCGTGCCCGCTGAGCCGATTTTTGCTCATTAAAAAAATTCAGAATGGCCACCCACATCCTGGAGCGCCGCGAGCAGCTGAGGCCTCTGCTGAGGCCCCTGCCGATGCCGAGGCGCTGAAGCGGGGAGCCTCTATGGAGGAGGTGTGCTCGGGGAGCGCCCGTGCTGGAGCGGCTGTTAGGTGACGGGGTCGCCGGCAGGTTCCCGGCGGAGGAGGTCGACATGCAGGACTGGAAGGAGATGCTGAAGCACGCTCAAGAGCTTCGGCTCAAGCTTCGCAAGCGCCTTAACCAGCGCACGGCCGGGGCCCTGAGGCAGCGCCGCGTTCGCACGAGCGACATCACCTCGCTGGCGCAGATCGAGAGAGAGCTCTACGAGGTGGAGGAGCAGCTCGTCAGCAAGAAAATCGCCGAGCGGCTGCCGGTCTCGCTGGCGGCCAAGAGCGCAACCCTCGCTGCCTTGGAGCGGGTCGAGAAGGCGCGGAAAGAGCTGGACGAGGCCTCCAGAGAGCTCCTCACAGCGCTGAACCTGCAGGGCAGCACCGCCGACTCGCTGTGACGCGGTAGATGCTGAATCCCGGACAGAGCTCCGACCGACTGAATATTTATTATTTTTTCTATAGAAAGCAATTTATTCAGCTCAAACCAATTCGCGCCATGATCTCCAAGCTGTCTGATCGCATCTGGGGCCGCCTGGGGCTCAGCGCGCCCTCTTCCTGGGCAGCAGGTCTTCACCATCGACGCCATGCGGCTGCTGATAAAACCGGCTCCAAGACCTGCTGACCATTCGGCTGCCCTTCCTCGCCAAGGTCAGCTTCCAGATCCTGCTGACGCTACAAGGACGTGCGGGCCTCTGTCATGGGAGGGCTGAGCTGCATCTTCCAGAGCTTCAGCCAACAACCGCTGGGACCCCTAGCTGGGCGGTCAGCTGGATCTCGTACTTCGACTTCAACGCCATGTACCCGGCCGCAATGACGCTGCCCATGCCCAACGGCCCCTGCGAGACAGTTGCCCTGCCAGAAGAAAACGCAGCAAGGCTGAGCTGGCTGCACGAGACGTGCCTCTCCAGGCAGAACTGGGAGTCCGACTCCGAGGAGGTGAGCTACCTTCTCCTCATGGACTACGACTTTCCCCCCTAGGTGCACGACCACTTGGACTGGGCTCGTCACCAGCGATGTCACCGCTTCGTCACCGCTCCGTTTTTGGTGCAAAAAGCGCTCAAAACGGCCAACTCCGAAAAGTTCGTTTTTTCGTGGAGCCTCGTGCGCTCGTCGGTCGCGAAGCTCACGCTGGGGCGCTGCCCCTCGGAAAAAGCCCTGGGCTCCCATGGGATTTCCAGCGAAGCTTCGCTCTGCCAAAACAGCGGCTCCAGGCTCAAGAACTTGCCACCCTTAGCAGTGGAGCGCACCTCGCCCAAGTTCCACATGCTTGTCTGGCTCGTCATCCTTTTCTGTCTCCGATTAAAAAAAGCTTGGTCCGAGCGTGCGAAACTGCTTGAGCCGCGCCGTCGCCTGTGCGTGCTTCGTCGTGCTGGTGGTGATTATTAAACATGCCGAGACTGCTGGAGCTGTTTTGCGGCGCAAAGTCGATTGGCCGAGCCTTCGAGGCGGCAGGGTGGGAGGTCGTCTCCCTGGACATCGTGTCGAAATTTGAGCCCACGATCCTGTGTGTCGTCGCCGTTGGCCAGCGCAGCAGAGAGAGGAGCCTCCAGATGCAGGTTGCGAACGACGTTGCTTCCGCGAACGAGCTCCCAAGTAGTGAAGCCCGCCCAGGCCGGCGCGTTAACAACTCCGCCGCTGCCGGAAAGCTGCAGGGCGGCGAGCTCCGCGAGGATTGCGTCGAGGGCGCTCTGGAGCGTGGTCTCGCTGGCAGAGAGCGCGGCGTTCGTGGCGTACGAGGCCAGCAGCGTCGCGTCGGCCTTGGCCCCCTGGAGCGCCGTGACGCTGGCGTCGCGGCTAGCAAGCTGCGCTGCGATGGTGGCGAGACCCAGCAGGGCATTTGCTATCTTGGCGTCTACCTCCAGCGGCGTGTCCAACCCGTCCACCGTGGAGCGGCGTCCAGGGCTGCCGTGGTGACTGCGTTTAGGAGGGCTGCCGCTATCTTAGAGTCCACCTCAGAGGAAGTGTCGACGGCCGAGAGCAGGGCGTACGCGGTCAGCGCGCTGGCGTCCGCCTTGGAGGCCTGCAGCGAGGCGTCTCGACTCGCAAGCTCGGAGGCCAGCGCTGCGGCGGTGACGGCTCCCTGGCCACCTTGGTAACAGCGGCGTGATCCTCGCCGCTATGTCTAGGGAGCGCTGGTCCACCACCGTCTTGAGGCCGTAGTTGGCCGCCACCGTGGCCAGCGTGGTGTTGTTGGCCGAGGCGATGGAGCCGTTCATGGCCGCCGTGGTGCTGTAGTTTGACAGCTTCAGGTCCACGCCGTCAGGGGTGCTCTTCGTGGCCACCACGCCCTCCAGCACGTCGAAGGCCGACTGGTCTGCCTTGTTGGAGAGACCCGTGGTCAGCGAGCTCTGCAGCGCGGCGACGCTGCTTCCGCGCGCGGCCACCTGTCCGTCCGTGGTGGCCAGGGCCGCCGCCGTGGCCAGGGGCGCGATTGCCGGCGCCAGCAGCGCGCTGCTGTCCAGCTTTGAGGCCAGCTCGGCGGTGACTCGGTCGTCCAGGGACTGGATGGCCGCCGCGTTGTTGCCGGAGGCTGCCGTGTTCACCGCCAGGTCAGTTACTTGGGCGTAGGGCGTCAGAGCGAGGGCCAGCTGCCCTGCAGTGACGTGCGCGCCGTCAGTTACCTCTCCGTTGTCCAGGACCTCCGGGATGTTGCCCGTGACAGGTCCTTCAAACATGCTTTCTTAGGAGTTACGTACTTGTATCGCTGCACCGTTGTACTTTCGCAACACGCCCTCCCTTGAGTCGCTATGGGTCATTCGGGGTCTTCGCAGCAGGTTGGTATAAATAAATATCACAACAGCCCTTAGCAGTATGTGAAGTGAGGGAAAGTATCCTTCACTTATGAGACCTCTGATGAAGTGACCAATGGCGTCGGCTTGAAACACCTCGGCCTCATGACGAGTTGACCGGTGAAGCTATGCGTTGCGCGCATAGTTTTATAGGACACTTGTCTCAGTGGTTATGACCTGCGAGCATTCATCCAACCTTGCCCATTCATGAGCCAACCTTGCCCAGTCATGAGCCATTGATGAGTCACCCGGCTCCATTAATGACTCAAACTTCCAAGAACCGAGTCCTCTCGGGAACCACTGAACATCCACTCCCCCCCGGGTCCATGCTATATGTGCTATATGTGCTATATCTCACAAGGCAAGCCACTGAACATCCACTCCCCCCCGGGTCCATGCTGTATGTGCTAGATGTGCTATATCTCACAAGGCAACCCACTGAACCTCCACTCTCCCCCGGCTCCTTGCTATATGTACTATATGTGCTATATGGCCTTTTTTCGCACATATAGTACAGATTTCGCGCGTACAGAGTATATAGCACATATAGTACATATAGCAAGGAGCTGGGGGAGAGTGGATGTTCAGTGGGTTGTCTTGTGAGATATAGCACATTTTGCACATTTTGCAAGGAACCCGGGGAGAGTGGATGTTCGGTGGGTTGCCTTGTGAGATATAGCACATGTAGCACACAAGGACCCGGGGGAGAGTGGAGCCAAACCCAGGGACATTTGCGCCGTTTTGCGCCACGAAATGCCATTACTCCAGGGCCTACATCAATGTAGACCCTGGAGTACTAGCTCGTTTTGCACGTTTTTGCGCCACAAAAATGCTATTCTTACAGTGCCTACATCAAGCACTAGAGGAATAGCTTTTGCACGGGTTTTGCACGGTTTGCCCATGCCAGCCCTCATTTGATTGGTTCGCCCAACCCGTTGGTTTCCCGAGCACCCAAAAAAGGAGCTGAGCAGGCTCCGGGAATTTCCCCCCAGCCTGCGCACGCTCGATCAGGCAAACTTGAGTGTGATCAAAGTTTTTTTTTGCGGCAAAAGGGGCTTGTTTTAAGCTTCCTCGGAAATGCGGAGGCCTGAAGAGTGCCTCAAAAAATCATTTTCAAACTGGTCGAGGGTCCTGGGCCTCGGAGGCGCCAGGAAGTCGTCCAGCTGCCTCACAGCCGCCGGCCTGCCCCGTCTCGTCAGCCGGCCCGCCGCGTTGCCGCTGCCCTGCGGCGCCGGCAGCGCCAGCTTCAGCAGGGTCTCCCGGCCCTCCGTGCTGCGGACGGTCATGGAGTCCACGGCCCCCAGCCGCTGCACGTCTGTTGTGCTGGAACTTGTCGGCGTTGTCCTGGAGAATCTGAACTCCGTGGCCGGCTGCTTCTCTCTCCACGTCCTCGGGCGCGCCGTGCACCAACTCGTGGGGCCGCGCGTTGTGGGCCCCGGCCACCCGCTCGAAGTTCCACTGCCCGCCCTTGCGCGCCACCCTTGTGGCCAGGTCCTTCTTCCTCTCTCTTTAGAGGGGGTTTTCCAAATGGCTTATATTGTACCTGAGAGGCTTCTAGCACTCGTCCGTCCAGCATTTGACCTCGTCCTGCGAAGGATTCGAAGTCTAAAACGCTGCGTGCAGGCGTGTGGCTGCAAAATAGAGACCCTAGATATGCTTGCAATTTGGCTCCAGGTTGCATTTCAAGCGAGCCAACCTTTGCAGGGCTAAGAAAAAACAAAAAAAAAATAAAACAAGGGGTCCCAAAAAAAGGGGTCCCCGAAAAAAAGGGAAAAGGGGTTTCCTTTGGCAAAGCTTGACATCGCTTGAAATGCAACCTGGAGCCAAATTGCAGCGCATATCAAGGGGTCTCTATTTTGCAGCCACACGCCTGCACGCAGCGTTTTAGACTTCGAATCCTTCGCAGGACGAGGTCAAATGCTGGACGGACGAGTGCTAGAAGCCTCTCAGGTAGAATATAAGCCATTTGGAAAACACCCTCTAAAGAGAGAGGTTCGCCTGAGAACTGCTGAAAAGTCTTCTAAAGAGATGGATACAGGGAATGCAGGGATTCCCTGCAGAAACCCTGCATTGAAATTCCCCAGGATTTCTTGCTATACGCTTAATTTCTTCAACACAAGTGCCAACACAATTGCCACTCGTGTTCACATTTCTGCCGCGCCAAGCCGCTATACGCGCTTAATTTCAACATGTCGGAGTACATGTCGGATGAACATGTTCTTGGCACTCCGGCCGCGCCTGCCCGGCATTGAAGCCGCGCAAGCCGCTGAACCCCGCACTCTGCCCCGCGTCCTTGCTATATGTGCTATATGTGCTATATGTTGCTTGGTTTTTTGCAGTTTGATGGTTTTCTTGCATGGTTTTTGCATGTTCCGGCCGCCCGGCATAGCCCTGACAAGGTCGGGATTCTTCCCAGGAAAAAAAGTCGAGGTTGTAGTCTGTTCAAGAGACGGCAAGGTGACGTCCGTGGAGACGTGGTGCCACCGAAACCTCAAGTTCAATACCAACGTAGAATGGTTGTATACGGACGATGCCGGTATAAGCGAACCGTTGTAAACGTTGTAAGGGAAGAAGGAATGGATTAGTACACCAGTGGTTCCCCCTTCCTGGTGTCCTTGCTGCCTGACTCCCCTGTCCCATGCACGCCTGAAACAGCGCGCAAGCAGATGTTTGCACACTTTCCCTTCTGTATATGCGCAGTTACACATCAGTTCGTGAATCAATTGTGGATGTTCTTGAGCCAAAAATGGCGAATTCAATGGAACTTGGGAAGCAACACCAACAAGGACCTCAGAACAGCTACCCAATTTCGGCACGGGGCTAGAGGGTTTTAACATCCCCCATTTGGGTCGCATTGTTCATCATGCGGTCCAAACACCACAAAACGTTCCACTGGCCACGGCTTCAACTACGAAATCGTGTCGTGCATTCTTTTACTTGCTATCACTACACCGTTTATTCGCTGTGAAACATGCCGGGTTCGATTGTACGAAAAGGTGAAACATTCATCCTCCAATCGAAGCACACATCCATATGCAGGTGTATATAATACACTATTGTCACGTCACTTGACCGCCAGTGAACATTCCAGCTGCCGCATTTGCGCATCGCGCAGCTGTCATCCATAAATGGGTTGGCCACAAATGTCCACCATGCGCGCCCGCTTGTGATCGGTCTGCATATCCCCGGCAAAGAAACATCGGTGAGTAATCAATGCAAATCATAGCCATTCCAGATACCACGGACAATGTATAAATAATGAAAAGATATCATCTATAAGGTAATAGTTCCATCCATGAATATCCAGAGTGTCATAGTCGTCGGAATATGTAACCATGTACACATCCATTCATCTTGGACACATGAATATAAATCATGACATAAGTCGTTCCACCGAAACAGTGTCGATGTGACGCAAGTAACAGATGGGGACTGGCCCACATCGTACCGCAATCATCATCTTCACGACGCATACCTGTCCCCAATGGACAGCCTATGGGTACGTCGGCGGAACTCCTCGTCCAAGTTCTTCTGGGCTTCTCGTGCCCGGACACACTTCTTGTTGTAGTCCTCTGGCAACCAGTGCCCTTTCCGAAGGCACCAATCCAGCAGGGGTGTTCGGGTCGATGGCCGAGATAATGGCGCTCACGTTGACCGCGTAACCATGCTTGCCAAGGTTTAGGCCATCCCTCACGAATGATATATACTTGCAGTTGAAAGCTAGTGCAAAACATCTGAAAATAATATCACCCACCGGGTGCACTCGGTCCTTGACCAGGAGCTTCATTTCTTCCCTGGTGACATCGAGGATTCTTGCTGCAATCCACAGCTTGTAGAATGTGTATAGTCCCTCGCATTTGTTCACCATCATACGAATATATTCGTCACGCTCCTCAACCGATCGGAAGGCTCTTGTCCGAACATTCTCCGATTGAGAAATCTTTGTTATTGTTGATGGCAAAAGTATACCTTCCTGATCATGCTCGGTGATGTTGGGGTACCTCTTGAAGTCATTGTGATAAGGGCAGCCCGGCCTCCCTTCGAGTCCGGCATTCATCGTTCTCTCCTCACCACCTTCAAACATCCCCCACATCTTGGACAGCTGGAGTGCGATAAATCCTGCCATGTTCTGAGCCTCACGCGGCTCGTCAAGGCAGATCGCCATCCGTTGGGAACTTATAATGTCCCGTGACGTCAGATCGGTGTCGCGGTAATGCCAACCGCCGTCTTCTTCTTCTGACGCATAGCCGGATGTATACCCTTGCGTGTCCATGTCGTCATCTTCTCCCGGAACTTCCTCCGCTTCGTCTTCATCCTCCTGTGCTGCCGCATCGTGGTTAGCTTCTTCCTGTGCACGCCTGGCATCTCCAGAGACGTTGGGGTTTTGGTTGTCCTCCTCGTCATCGGATTTGATGTGATTGTAGTATCTTCCGATGGAGATCAGTTGTGCCTCGCACTCCAGGCATAAGCAGAAGCAGGTGGGGATCGCGGTCGCACATGATGGACATATCCGGCACCTCAGTCCTTCCCATGTCTCATCATTCAGGATGACGACTTTGCTGACTTCGTCCCGGACCTCGTTGACCTGTGCGTTGAACTCTTCCATCGTGTTGTTTCGATAGAGTTCGCAAGCACGATTAACCATGTCAACGATGTAGTGCAGATTATCGGCACCTGTCTCAGTCTCCGGCATCCTCTCGCTGATCTTTGCGACGTTCTGGAGGAACATCGCAGCCGACTCTTGGGAAGAGTTGATAAAGCCAGGGCAGATCTCGTTCTCCACACACTTCGAGTACGCCCTCTTGATGTCAGCGTACTCCAGGCGCTTCCCTCCGTTGCTTTTGCCAATCCAAATGGACTTGACCTCATAGAACGGGATCACGTCAAAGACCATGAATGTCCCATTAGCCGCGACTCCAGCCCCATACCGCGCGAGGGTTGCACTGGGAATATAGATGATCGCAATCGGATCCCCTCTCCTCACGTTCCGTAGCGTTGTCTTCGTCGCCACGTTCATCTCATCCCATGGAGCAAACGCCCCGAAGTGCAGTGCTAGCCTGTTTCCGCCATCGATTCCGCCGGGGACTAGCCCACAGCGTACGATGCTTGGCAGGTTTTCCACATACGTCACATGGAATGCTCCTCCGAGAGAATCACCCATGTTCACGGAATACCTATTTGCCAGTGCGGATGAGCTCATGAATCCAAAATCACTGTGACCGGTTGTGACTCGGATGCACCAAGGTCTGTACCATCCATCGCATCGGTTGAACATCCTATCGATGTCGTCCCGATCCACGCCAGCCTTGGTCATTTCCTCCCTGGCTGCCCTCGTGTCGTTCGGGTTCATGATGCTCGGAAACCTTGCTGCCAGGACCTGGAATCTCGATTTCTTGCTTCCGGATTCCTGCCACTTGATCACCTCCATGATGCCCATGTATCGTTTCGCTCTCGAGGTGTTAGGTGGGAATATGTCGTTGTTTCGGTCGTCAATGACAGCATCAATGTCGACCCATCCAACCTCGTCGCACCTGAAAGCACTTCCTCGGCAATTGCCGATCTTGTGTCGAAGGACTCTGCATAGGTCGTGAGATAGCTGGTTTGCTTGGTCCCTTGTGGTAAATACCGAGCGATCATCACCAATCCTGCATAGTGGAGCACCGTCGAAAGGAGCAATGAAAAAGTTGACACTCTTGCCAAGTTGCATCACGTCCACTTGCTCAAGGATTGCACCTCTGGGAAAGTACCTGGGGTCAACAATAGACGCGTATGCCCGTGGCAAATGCACATCACTCACGTCGCCGTACTTCGGGATGTAGCACGGGATGGTGTCGCATCCCATCTCAAGCGTCTTCTTGAATGTCCTGCTGTCCCCGCACGGGTTGTAGGTGAGGTCGACGCCACCACATTGTAGCTCTCCTCCCTCAGCCGTGTCAGCCATCTCCACCAAATTAATAGTGTAGCTGTTCATCTCAATTGTTTCTTTCCCTGCTTGTCCCCCTTTCTTTCTTTCCTTGGACGTTGATGAGGACGGTTCCTCCGTATCCCCCATGTCTTCATCAGATGAAACAGGGTCACTGCTGAGTAGCTCACGGAGCACCTTCATCGCTTTCTCATTTCCAGCAGCCTCCTCAATGTCCTTGCAGTCGCCGTCGTGGGCCAGGTTCGCGCACTTCTTACAGATCCCCATATCTCCCATGCACTTCTCCATTGACTCCAGGAATCCTAGTGCCGCTCTTCGCCCGTCGATCACTCGCTGCTTCTTGTCTTCCTTCTCAGTATTGGTTTGAGAACTTCGACTCGGGTCTGGTGCTTGACCAAGACCCTCATCTTCGCCCTCCGTGGCCTTTCTCTTGGAACCTTGTGCAGAGGGCTCGGTGATCAGGGATCGTGGATGTCTGGGCTTGTCCTTGTTCATGATGTCAAGCACCTCCTTCGTGGGCACGCCGAGCTGTGCGGACTGTTTGTTCCGCTTTCTGTTCTGGCCCGTCGTGTGGGTCACGTTTCCAGCGAGGTGCCGTACTATTGACTGCTCGAACTCCCTCTTGATCTTCCATGCATCCTTCCACAGTGGCAGTTCGTGCTGGAAGTACGACATCACCTCAAAGACTCCCAACACCATCTCGACGACGTCTCCCAAGGATTCCTCGTTCGTGGTTTGTCCCAGGAGTTCATACATCGTTCCTTGGTCGAGCACACTCTTGATCCAGGACGAATATGCCACATTGCCAAGATCCTTGCCTATCACGATGATGGACATCCTCTCCTCGACTCCCTCGGAATTCTTGCACACGATCACATCCCGGGATGCGCACAATTGCTTCCCGTGACCGTTGTTGTAGAACTGCGCTGCTTGATCCACAGTCATGCTCACGAATCCCACGTGAGAAAGCTCCTTCTTCAACCCTGAATACGCGAGCTCCCGTATGATCGTGATCATGGCCTGGATATTGTTGACGTCCACCATGAGGTTTTGAAGGTCGGGGATTGCCACCACGCATTCCGCGAAGAGGCGCGTGTACATTTTCTTCCCCTCGATAGACATTGCAATACCGTTCGTGTCCGCGTTCCAGTTCGCGCAACAGTTCACGCAAGAAGTGGGATTGTACTTCGAATTCGGTCCGAGCACCTTCGACTTGCTCATCTGCATCTCTTTAGCGCAAAGTTCGCAGATAAACTTGCTGAGCTCCGTGACCGTATACCATCGAAGACGTGGATCACCGACATCGGCTTTCCCAAAAGCATCCTGCTCGCCGTGTCCTTCATCTTGCCGCTCTTGTTTCCTCTTCGACTGTGCAGTGAAGGTCGGCTTGTACTCGAATTTCACCTTCGATTCCTCCATGTTCTTCGGGATGTTGAATCGAAGGTCGGGCTCGTTTATGCACGTCCCTTCCAGCTCACACACAAACGCGTTGCTTGGTGCGACCGCATCGATGGATTTCTCAATCAGCAGTCGTTTCAGGAGGAAGTGTTGCAAGTTCGAGCTCCCAGGGATCTTGTAGTTCTTTCCTGTGAGCGCATGGACCACGCGCCACAGGCGATCGTTCTCGGTCTCCAGCGCGCCTGCCGCCTTGCAGATCTCGCTAACCTTGTTGGCGATCGTCCCCAAGTCCCCTCTTCCACCATGGAAAGCAACATCGCGATTCACGCACACCACGACCAGGCCCTTGCATGTGTTGACGAGGTCAGATATCGCCTTCTGTAGGGAGTCGATGATGGGGTTGGCGGTCACCTGCCATCCGCATCCTCTCATGCACACCCAATCATATAGCGACATCCAGATGTGCACCGTCATTGGTGAGTCATCCATGTCTCGCCTCCGCCGTTCAGCGATGAGCTTATCCAGCTTCTGCAATCGGGAGATGATATTCAACGTGTCGTTGGGTGAGGAGACTTGCTCACTCGACCCATAGTATGATCTCTCCTCGATGTTTGTCCTTCCCTGTTCGTTGACCATCATCTGGAAGGTCTTCGTGCTCCCTTTCGAGTTGACGGCCCTCAGGGGCCAATCCAGGACCAAGAAGCTCTTCTTGTGGATCATCATGTCGCGAATCGTCGCCTCGCCAATGGGGCTCCTCTTCTGCCTATTGATAATCCGATTCAACTGTCCAGGTGCGTTGTCCGGGTTCTTCTCCGCCTGAATCAACGCGTTGATGGCTTTGGCGCCCGGAAGGCGTCCAGTAATCAAGCATCCTGTTTGGGCACACAAGAAAGCATACAGCTGTAGCCATGCAGCATTTCCCTTCCCAACATAGGAAAGAATGATCTTCTCCGCGCTGGTCTTCTCCTCGAAGTGCAATAGCGAAGAGGTCAGGCATCTCAGCATACACTCCCAATACGTTGCCTTCTTGCCTTCTGCAAGACACGGCCCAAATACAGTTTGTATGATTGGGTACCCCGTATTGTTGTCTATGTTGAATTTCACATTGACAGTCGCTCCGCCCAAAGTGGTACCCCCTTCGAAGGAAGTGTAGGTATCGTGTCCAGCAGTTGGGTTGATAATTACCCATCTGTCGTCGTCACCGCCAGAGTTCATTCGGAAAATGGAGTCGATGATCTCGTTGTCGATCTTGAAAGCATCGCTGGCTTGCGACCCCCCACTTGGAGCTCCCGGCTGGGGGACTGGCCCACCAGCGGTTTGGCTCCTTTGTCCGGAGCTTGATGCCGACTTCTGCTGTCGCTCCGTCTTCCGCGGCAGCTCCGTCTTCGATGAGCCCATCACCCACCATGTCGGCTCTTCCCCAACCACGAAATCCTCGGGGTACTTCTCCAGTTCCCTCTCGATTTCATGAATCGTGCAGTATTTATTCTGGAAGAATTCGATTATGACGTCCTTCTCGGCCTTCTTCTCGATCTCCTTCATCCAGCTTACCCACTTGCGCCGATCTTGGTTCTCAGCGGCCCTGTCAGCCGCGTGCGGTGCCAAACTGATGGAGTTAATGTTCATCGCAGGCAGCTTCGACTCATAGATCATATCGATGCACCACAGGAAGTCCCTGGCGTACTCAATCTCCCGGTAGAGATCGTTCAGCTCCCTTTTGTCTGGACGGAAATAAGCTGTATACGACTGATCTTTGGAGTCCTTCTCACCGTGCAATGGCTGCAATCTCCTCATGATGAACGATACGCACATGAGCGAATTGACCGCCCCGATGCACGCATCAGAGATGTCACTGGGGGTTGACCCACAGATCATCCAGCGCAATAGGTTGTTCTGGCTGGCATTCTCATCCCTCCTCAGTGCATATGCGAGGTTCTTCATCGATGCCTGCTGCTCATTCTGGTAGACCAACCCAAGGTCCCAATTCTTCTGGTAGTCGTCCTTGGAACCACGACCGTAGGAGTCGATCTTGGGAGCCTTGATCACGCTCAACGTGAACACTTTCCCCCAGTTTCGATATCTGTATCTTGCGATTCTCCGGTCGTGCCTCTCAAACTCTGCAGTTGTCTGGAACTCCTCAGAGCTCCTCCACCTTCTCGATGACGATGCCCTAGATGACTCGTCGTTGATGAATTCTTTGTACACCCCCCCAACCGGGGTGTTCTGGTGGAATGCTGCTTTGAACGACCGTTCATCGTTGTCCTCGGCCACGCCTAGTGCGAGATCCCAGATGTTCGCAATTGATCTCAACATATCCGCCCCTTCCATGCAGTACTTGGTTACGTTGAGCAACTCGGGGTTCTTCGCCAGCATCGTTGCCTCACCGCAAAGTTGGTTCAGAGCCGACACGATCTTCTTTCCCTTGCTGCAGAATTCCCTCCATCCAAGCATACATTCGTCGGCAGAAAGCTGTCCGAAAACTTTGCCGATGAACTCTAAGGCAACCCTCATAGACTGCCCTTCACCTTTCATCATCCCGCGGCCCTTGGCAGAATAGTACGCTGAGTATGCATAAATCGCGGGGACGCCGATGTCCTCGATCCACTTCACGCACGTACCCAGGTCGCTGTTCACCTCCATCCTCTTGGGCATCCTCTTGCCATCCTCGATGGCGTTCTTCACCAAATTTCCCAAGAAGATTGCCGCTTGCCTAGATTTCCCGACAGGCACGCAGAAGAACTCATTCGTATTGACGACATTCGGATTGGCTGTCATCTTGATGATATTCTCCAGAACCAGGAAAACCCAAAATAAGCAGCTGCAAATGAAGCCACGGAATTGTCCCAATATAATCCCAGCTTCAGATTGAGGTGACGAACTCGTCCAGCTCCTTCTTGAAGCTTGGGGTTCGGGACTGACCCAGCTCCCCGTATGCACCAGAGGTTCGGGACTGGCCCAGCACCTCGGTTGTGCAGTTGGGGTGGTGCAGATTTCGCTAGCAGTAGCTTGGTGCTTCCGCGATCTCCTTCGCGTAATGCAAGCAAGAGCGAGTTTCAACGGTGCCGGTTTGAGGCACCTTGCTCGAGCACGAAAACGGCGAAGGATCACACCCACAATTATTGACGTGTACAACTGGGTTTCTTTGGTTTCCCGACCAGCACAAGGTCCATGCTCATGGTTTCCATTGCATTTCTTAGACAACGAGCCACCAAGTTCAAAGTTCCATGATACAACTCTCCATGGTTTCTTGATTGGCATGGGTTTCTTTGCATATCTTTGTTTCATGCCATAGCGACACCCATCAAACTCGTGACTAGTCCCATCATGCACGACCTCATGCAGTCTCTCATCTTTCCAATAATCACAACTTCCAGGCAACTCAAACAAAATCGCAGCTCGTTTTGTCATGGCACGCCGTTTAATTTCAACGAACCGTTCAAATAATCTCCAAAATTCTCTTTGTTTGGCCTCGATTTTCTCTGCGGTGTCAATTCCGCGAGTCTTATTGAGGCGTGCCCATGATGATCCCCCCGTGCAAGGCCCGGCGAAGAACAACAAATCGGAAGGTGTGGTAAGCACATGTCTGGCGATTCTCCCCCCGTACTCGCTCAGTAAGTCATCAACCAGAGTTATGGTGACAACCTGCGGCCCGTCATGGCGGGCAAGAGCAGTGAACCAGTTACGTGGCTCGGAACATGCCATCAGCACGATGGGCCGAGCCAAGTCAACACTGTAAAGAGTGACGACTGTGCGAGTTCTCATACCAGGAAGCGAGACATGAACAGGAGCGCGAAGCACACCACCGTCATGTTTGACCTTCGCGAGTTCAATACCCGGCGCTAACTGTGGCTTGTGCTTCACCGCAATGCGATACGGAACAAAACAACGACCAGGGACAAGCTGCTCGTGATTGATATGCAGACAACGCATGAGCACTTTCAATCGGAGCAACGTTTCCAAAGCAAGGTCGTTAACACACTTCAACTCTATGCGCTCGTTCGACAGTTCTTCAACAAATGCGGCCAGCACGGACTGCATGTCAACATCCCCGGACCCGACGTGAATTGGTCGTGGTCGTGGAGACCGTTCCCGCGCCGGTGCAGCGACCGGTACGGGATGAAACTGCCAAACTGCGCGTACAACCCAACCATCAATTCGCACACATTGTAGCCCCGGGTCAACTCTATCCTCAACTTTGAGCCATGACCCATTCTTCAGAAACCAAGTGGAACGAAGCCACTTGCTCCCAAACGGTGTCATAACCGCGAGTGGAGGTTTCACACGCATCAATCTGGGTCCCTTGGCAACAACAACCGGATCATGTCCTTCATGCTCATGCCTCATGCAATCCCTCTTTAGATGTTAATCCAGACCACCATAGGTCCGGGGGCATGATCGGAATGTGTGTGTACGGAAATGTTGGAACTCCGTCAACTGTCCCCGAAGCGGTCTGCATGGTCCCCTTTATGGGATCACACGTGGGTGTGAGCGCCTTGAGGGTATCCGGGTCAGACAGCAAGCTCGGGTCAAGTAGACCAATCTGCAAACATGCATGTTTCCATTTGCGCCCATCATTGAACGCCTTGGTGTAAATATCGGCCGCCATCCTGTCGGTGACCTCATCCGCCAAGTACATGTAATCACGTGTGAACATCTCATGCATCCACGAAATGCTAACACCATGGCTTCTCTCAAGGTGGCGCATCGTGGGGTTCCTCCCCGATCGCACGACACCGATCATAGCCTTATTATCGTCATAGAACACAAAGTTCGGTGACTTCTTGAGAATCCGCTCTACCAGCTTGTGAGCGGGCATACCCATCGATCTCATGGCAACATCGGCCGCAACAATCTCGGCCTCGGGAGTGGAGTGACTCACACAACCCTGTCTTTTAGAGCTGCCAGACAACGGAAACCGGGTATTAGGCCCTTGTATCTTCAAGTGTCCACCAGAGGTGGAACGCAGCGAGTCAATGCATCCTGCAAAGTCAGCGTCCGCATACAAGGCCAAGTGCACATCGTCCATAGGGTCTCCAACCCAACCGACCATGCGCCAATGTTTGGTATGATGCACATAGCACATTAAGTGATGCAAACCCCGATCATCGGAGTCAGTCCACCTATGCACGTTCCGTGCTAGGCGATTCACTTGCCGCAACAAATCGAAGCGAGCAATCCGCGCACCGTACAGCAACTTCATCAGTACGCTAGCGGCATGCGAAGCAAGGTGTCCACGCACGGGCTCCTTCATGGCCAACTCAGGAGTCCCTCCCCGTTGGTCCGGCACTGTGGCAGAACCGTCGGTGGGCACAAGATTGTTACACCAATTGCACACGACTGACGGCCCCTCTCTGGCAGGCTTCCGTGAGACGTGATTCTTTGTTTCTTCATGCAACTCAGGGGTGACAACCTTCTTCAACTTCACGTCGCCCGCCACTTCAAGATAGCGGTCGACACAGGAACGTAGGAACTGTTCCATGTCATAGGTCACCGTTGTTACTCGGTGTCCGTTCCCGAGAGTGACGTTTCCCTTGCTTTGATTGCAACCAAGGTACATGTCAAGTCCAGTCTCGGGCTCAATTTTCAAACGTGTACGCAACATGCTCCACCCTTGGGCAAGGTTCTTCTGCGGCCCTGCCATTTTGAAGTCGTCGACATACACAACCAGAACAAGCTGGAGCTTTTCATGAATGTACACTGAAGGCCATTCTTCGCCGATGGGCTCAAAACCAACGGCACGCACCGACTCATCGCAGTGCTGCTCCCAAAATGTTCCCGCATCTGGGTGTCCGTACAGCGCCTTCCTAAACGGGACGACTGGTCTTCTGTACTTATCCCATTTGCATTCACTTGGCACGGCCTCCGGTGGCAATTCAATCCAACACGGCGTGCCTCTCAAGGTGGCCTGTATGTACGCCTGAACGGCGTCGGCCATCTGCACATCCCAGCCATCATGACAACCCAGAAAATCCGCCCAACGCGAGGCTTCAAATGAAGCAGGAGAGTTCCCCAATTCTTGAAACATCGCAGCCTCAAAGCTTTGGTTCTTCACTTGGTTCCCCAGCAACACGCCTCTACCCTTGAACTTCCTCTTAGGATCACCAACAGGCAACTGTGAGTGCTTTTCAACGCAAATGCCATGTGCGCGAGCCATGTGTATTTCCTCCCCCTTCGCTTTTGCTTCTCAGGCTACAGCGTCATATTCACGCACCGCGCCAAGATCGAAGACCCCCTGGTCGATTAATCCCGACCACTCTTTCTTCATTGATGCCAATGCTTCAGGGTTGGTCAACATCTCTTTCCGGCCTACCGGCCTGGATACTAAAGCGTCGAAGAATCGTACAACTTTCACAGCTTTCTCTCTGTGCTGTATTCGCTCAGAAGTCACGCACGGCATCGATGGGTACTTCTTTGCTTCACCGTCTTCGCCTATCGCAGGCATTGCGAGTGGCACTTTTCCAGAAACTATCTCAGCAGACTCCTCCCATTCATACCAGGTGAGGTCCGTCGATTCGTCGACCGATGGATCCGTCCCCGATGTTGTCTCAGCTTCGTCTTTATGACTCTCCATGACTGATGCAACCGCCTTCGTCCAGTTTGGAGTCGACTTTGATCGCTCCTCAGACTTGAAATTCCAGGCATAAATTACCACCAGACACTCAAATTCTTTCTCAAGCTGAACGTTTCGTCTCATGACGTCTTGGGACTGTTTGGAATCCATGAGAACAACCACCCCGTCGACAGGATTAACAACAATCCTGACACATTCAAGCTCAGCCAAGTGCTTCCCATCCATTGGGTTCTTGATCTTTGATATGTTCTTCCGCAATCCCCAATTGTACTGCCATTCTACTCCACCCCAGCGGTTCCGAAGCATCGCTCGAATTCTCTTACCTCCGGGCATCTGTAATGTCCGTGCCTCTGCCGGCGCGGAAATCTCAGACTCTTTACCCTTGGGATCTTCTTCTTTCTTATTGCCACCGCCCTTCACCTCGGCCTTCTCTTCCTTGGTGTAATATTTACTCATCATCTTCCATTCTTCAGGAGTGAACTCTGGAGGTCTCGATGTCTTCATTAGCCTGAATCCGTCCTTCCCGACAGGATACGGTCTCCCGGCCTTGTCGATTTTAACCTCCTTGCCATCGTCGTTGACGTACGTGATGCCATCCCCAGGTAGTCCAACTGACACGTGTGGAAGGTCGGACTTCGCAACCTTCTCATCGCCCTTGGAGTGTCCATCTCCTTTCCCTTTCGAAGAGCTCGGTCTAGCATCTTCTTCTCCTGCATGATCCCCCGATCTCCGGCGATTACCTCCGGGCCATCGTCGAGCAGTAGACCAGCGATCTGATCGACCTCATCGTCAAGCAGTCGCTTCTCGTCACTCTGCAGCAATTCAGGCTCGTAGTCCTCAACTTCGATCAGGCGGTCACGCGCATCCAGACCGATTGCATCGATAGACATCTCTATCCCTTCCAAAGTCTCGTTGGCAACCTTGTACTTCTGTTGTATTGGGAATGTCAGAGGAGATTTCAGGATCATCCTCTCCGTCTGATGTGGCATTCTCAACCGAGGTGGAACCATTGCCTTCTTGATGTTCAGCTCTGCACCCGCAAATGCAGTAAGTGCCCAAGCACGATACTTGTTTGCCCAATGCATACCGGTGCTCAACACATATCCAGCAAATATACCAGTTTCCCCTCTCAGCTCGAACTTCTCCCTCTTTCCCCCTCGTGCTTCGCTCGGCTTGAAGTCCACTAGCGCACCAAAAGGTATCTTCTCGCCCTTGAACTCCTCGCCATGCAGCCTCATCCATGCACTCGATCCGTTCACCTCTTCGATGTTCATGAGATGACACAGAGTGGTGATGGCCTGCACCCAATAACACGTGGGTAGACCGGCATGTACTAGACAAGCCGAAGTCTGGTCAATGATGACTTGATTTGTTCTTTCAGCAAGGGAATTGTTCTGCGGCCGTCCAGGCAGCGATAGGTCGTGGTTCAGCTTCAGCTCCACGCACGCATTGATCAGTTCCGGGCCGTCATCCGAATATACCTGCTTGATTTTCCTCCTCCCGCAGAAGTGCTTGTTAGCCCTGACGACTGAGTCAGTGTCTCTTCTCGCGGTGGGATAAGCCATGATAATTCCGGTATATATGTCCCGGATGATGAGCGCATACCTGCCTTCCACTTCATGATCCCCTGATGCCGTCACGAAGTCGAACGTCACCAGGTCGCCGAACGTCTTCACTTCTCTTTTGAATGCTCCCGTTCGTGATCTGAAGTGTCTCATCTTTGCCTTGACGCATGATTCGCAGAAGGGATTTCGGTATCTGTGTGTAAGCAAATGAGCTATGGAATTGGCGTCCTTCTTGAGGTCTCCCACTTTCCTCTTTATTGATGATCCTTCGTACACGTCTACTTCGATTCCGGCATCTGGATCATCTTCATCAACCTCTTCCTCGTGAGCTTCGGCATCACCATGTCGATGCGGGACTGACCCAACATCTACAGGTATTTCCTCAGCCACGGGAGGCGGACGTACCGGACCGGCTCCTCCGGGTGGCCCGAAGTCGAATGACCCGTCGTGGTGTTCGCCCTCGGCCTCTGCGGACTCACCGACAGCGGCGGGTGTGACGTCGTTCTCATCGTCACCTCCCTGATCTGCCTCGTCGTTCGTTACCATCGCCAATACTTCCGAAATGTGCTCCTTGAGGTCGTCTATCGTAGGGCGATGCCTGTTACTCCGAAGTTTACCATCACTCACTAGGTACGGGATGTCGTCCTTGACCTGCAAGTGCACGAATCCCTGCTTTGGCGTAACCATGAAAGGTAGTTTACCAGGCATCCAGTGAAATGCATAACCCATCTTCATGCATCTCCTTCCCACTGACAATACCGTGGGTGTCTCATCCAATACATGCGGCTCGACAGTCTCGTCCAACTCGTCCACGACTATCTTGGCCACATCAGATGTGGAAGTGGAACCATTCGCGGTCTGGAACACGATCTCGTCGTCATCTTTCACGATGTCGACACCCAGGCTCTTCGCCTTGGCTCTTCCAATGAGATCATGACCTCATCCGGTGTCCATCAACCATTTCACCCGTTTGCTGATGCACGTTGACATGGCGAAAACGTTCTTCGGCATACCATGCTGTGTCTTCCAGTCGACAGCCGATTCCTTGATCTCGTCCTTGTTCCGATCATACTCGAACATTATGCTGCTCTCCTTGGTCACCGGGAAGTAGTGCTTCTTATATACATCATCCACTACTTCTCTCAGTATCTTCGCACGTATCAATGATCGTTGGACTTGATAGGCTGATAATTCTCGATGATCACTGCTTTTGAACTTCTTCTCGTCGACGTACACGTACTGATAAGGCTCATTCTCATTGTCCTCATAACCGTACCATTCTCCCTTTCGTTCCCATTGCCTTCTCTCGTCTTCGAGGTAGGTGATCTCCCCATTCTCGTCGACGTCGAGCACTTCCTTGAACCACACCATTTTCTCGGGGATCTCGGACTCGCCAGACCATCTCGATGATTCGCTCATCGCGTCGTCATCGTGCTCGTGGTTGATAGTCTCGGCTTCGTCCGGTTCGACATGATCAACGTCCTTCTTGAAGCTTACCTTCCCCGCAGGAGCCGATTGCTTCAGGACTATCGCGGGCATTGCGATGGCCCTCCTCGCAATGGCAGGCGCTGCGGCTTTGGCGGTAGCCTTTGGCTTGGCTTGCGCCTTGTCATTTGACGTTGCTGGAGCTGAATTGTTCTTGATGAGCTCGTGCCTGTACTTACAGGCGCTTCCCCTATCGCACTTCCCCTTCTGAAACGCGAAGCATGCTCCATCATCTCTCTTTGGTGACGATGATCTGGACTTGGATTTGCCCTTTCCTTTCCCCTTGGACATGCTCTCCAACTTATGCTCCGTCTTCTTGCTGTGGGAAAAAGTGCATTCATTTCCTTTCACACACCCCTTCGCCGATTTGAAGTGGTACCAGCAGGGGTTATCCTTGCTTCCGCCCGGACTCTTGCCTCTGTCGATGGCACCGTCGGACTTGCCGTTCTTGCCAGCGTGGCCCTTTGCCTTGGCTTTTGGGAGCACAGGAGCGGCTTCAGGTCCACCGGGTTTCCCCTTTCTGCCCTTGCCACCCTGGTTCTCCTGTTTGCCAGTTGCTGGAGCCGCATCCTTCCCGCCTGACTTCATCATCGACTTGACCGATTTATCCTTCATGTCGAGCATCAGGTCTTCCCGATCTGCCTTGATCTGATAGTCGATCAACGCCAATAAGAATTCATACGTCTTCTGAGGATGCTTGTCCGGTAGTCTATGGTAGGCAGTGAGGCCGAACTCCATCTTCTTGCTCCCTTTGATCTTCCTGTAAAGGATGTCTCTGAGAGCCAGCTTACTGGGTCTGTCCTCGCTCCTCATCTTCAGCAGCAAATCATACCATTTGTTCCTGAACATGACCAAGTTCTTGTCGCCAGGAAAGTCAAGGTGGAATAAATGCTCGATGTGGTAGACAAGATCCGTTCTATCGGAAGTTCTGAATGATTGCATAACTAATGCCACCAACTCTCGTCCCTTAACGATCACCCCTTGTTGATGTCGTAGTTCAGAGTGTCGTGTAGCATCGAGGTATACGTCCTTGGCTTCGTCAGGTGCTTGTTTCAGCATGTTCTGCATGCCCATGGCCATCTTAATATCTATCGTAGCAAATCTGTCGCCACCTGAATCGCTGAGCAATTCCAGGTCTGGGTTCAACCCAAGAGCCTGCTCCAGCCATTTCGTCCATGTGTCGGTATCTGGATCTGCACATGCGCTCAGAACATTCATCAGCAGTTGCATCTTCCAGGTGTCAAGTTGATGGATCTTTGGCCAGGCCGGAATAGATACTCTCTCGGCCTCTTTCCTCGAGATTATCGGTCGATCATTCTTGATCTCTCGGTTATCTCTCGATCTCCTTCGTCTCCTCCGTGTCCGATCGTCTTCTTCCTCTTCTTCTTCCTCGTCTTCCTCATCTCCTTCGTCGTCGTCTTCCTCATCCTCATCATCGGGTGGATCATCCGGAGGTCCTCCTCCGCCACCAGCGAGGCTCAACTGACGTCGACCCGCTCCCTGCCCATTCCCATTGGGCGGGAATCCACCGTAATCCAATGGGGGCGTAGTACCGTTGTTTCCCTCCATCACCACCACCAGTCGTAGTAGTGGATTGTGGGACATGCCCAACAACCCCTTGCATCTGGGATAGGTGTACATCGATCATTGGATCACCGAAAGACGGAAAGAGGATCGAACCTGGCATCAGCGACGAATTAGGGATTTGATTTGAAGACGTTGACGGGACTGACCCAGCCACCTTCTTGTCTATCCTATTTGAATTAGCCTGGGTTCCTCCCTCAGCGCGTTTCACTACTGCTCGTTCACGATGTCCATCTTTGCTGCTGGAGGCTTCCTGTGTCTCCAGCTTCTTGTGTGCACGTTGTTCCTCGTTGTCAGCATCGAGTTGGCGTACAAAACTCTCTTCTTGCTTGAGCGTCGCCTCTCTTTCCTTCAGTTGTCCCTGAAGCTCATGCATCTCCTCGAGGTACTCATCGTACATTCCCTTGGCTGTCAGTCTCCAGTACTCAGCCTCCTTCGACTTCTCGTCCATCGTGCACCGTTCCTCTTGTTTCTCTTCTTTGACCTGGGCTAACTCCAAGATCGCATCCTGACGATGACCACCTTCGATAGCGATCATCTGGTCCTTCATCGATACGTCGGACTCATACTGTTTGACGATCTCTTCTTTTTCACGAAGCAAGCAATCCGCTCTCTTCGATTCCTGTTCCGCAAATACTGTAACGTCATTCAGCCTCGTCATCAACTGTTCCCTGGAGTCCTCCAAAGAGTACGTCTCGGGGCGCTTGACGAGTGCATGCTCCAACTGTGATTTCAGACTTTGGACCATCTCCTCCTCGTTGAACTTCTCGATAGATGTGGAAGATTCTATGCCTCTGATCTGTTGCTGATAAACTGATATCTGTTGCGAAGCCTCACGGTGTATCTGATTTGCACGTATAGCTGATTCCTGCGCGGCCGACTTCTCGCTTGCCATGTAGGATCTCATCAATGCAATCTCCCGCTTCTGCCCCATGA
>CAUJNA010002028.1:0-46808 GCA_963377175.1 Effrenium voratum
CATCTCATTCCCACCCAAAATGCTTTCCAACGCCCTGAGCAACAGTTCCACCGCCCGAGCACTGGGCTTTGCTTTGCATTGACGTCCGAGGCAACCCTTGACACCAGCCCAGGTGCCGCTGATCAGGTCTCCCAAGGCGATCTGCCGCTGCCGCAGCAACAGCAGCGCGGCGGCGGTCTTCGAATCTGACCTCGAAGTGTGGCCTCGCCTCTCCCTCCCCACAATTCCACGCGCAAGATGTGCGTAACCTCAAAGCTCTTTCACATGCGTCAGAGTCCTTGCTGAAAATATGTGGCGCACCAAGTCGTAGTAAGGCACAGAAAATGGAGGCTTTAGACGCAAGCTGAGGAAGTCAAGCTTCGGTTGAGGGAGTTGGTCACATCCAGCACAGAATACGTGCGGCTCTATCCCTTGTGAATGAACTTTGTCGCGTTCCTCGTCTTCCCCTGTTGCCAGCTCCTCATCATGCAGCCAAGAGACTGCGACATGTAACCTCAGATATGACGATATCCAAACAGAAAGCAAGGTGCAAAAGCGCAAAAGCAGCGTCAGGCTCACTCATGCTCCATCGCGCAGGCATGTACAGTATGTCTTATCTCGTGAACCACTACAAACACGACAGCCAATTCTTGACTCCATGCTGGTGAACTACTATGTGCTGATGCCGCTTCTGCTGACTGCAAACATGAAATGGGGGTGACCCTGCGGGCCCAGTTAAATACAGTGAGGGGCCCAAAGAACGGCGGCTACAAAAAAGGAACCCTAAAATGGCCAGGCGGCGCGTCTGGCAGTTGGCCCTGGTGAATAGGCTGGACGAGGCCGGCGGAAGGGCTGCCTGCACACCGAGACACCGAGAAAGAGAGGCTCTCCCTTCGAGCCAAATCTCGATACTGTCGCTTTCCTCTGACAAAAAGCTGGGGCTGGTTTTCAGCTTTTAAGTACTCGATGTGACAAGCCTGTGCCAATGTCTTTGCATTCACGAAAAAAAAGGGCCGCTGTTCGCTCGTGGAGTGTTCCGCGCAGGTGCAGAACCTCGTAATCCTCGGGCCTCTTCATCCTCGGAGTCGGAGGTCTCCTCCTGCGGAGTTGCCATGGGCAACACCAAAGCGATGAGTCGATGAGTCGAGGACTTGCGGTTTGCTTGGCTCGCTGGCTGACATGACAAGCTGCAAAAAAAAAACTCGCATCGACCCCCAAAGTCTCGTGGCGTTCCGCTCGGCTTCTCTTGAAACGGAGGTGAAAGAGGTACCCTCAAAGACACATCCAGGTGCCACATGCGTCTCATGTACAGCAAGCGCTGGGTCGCAGGGAGCCTCGCAGAATCGCACGGTCGCTCTCTGCAGCTCCGCCGCAGGCGACTGCGAGTCCATGACGGCGCACTCAGGCGGCCATGGGCAACTACTGGGCCCCTCTCGCGGCTTCGGCTGGGCCTGGGCCCTCGCTGGCGTCTCGTGCCATGTTGGCCACATGGAGAAGTGTTGCGTTGGTTCCAACTGACATAGATGCTTGGCGCGTACTTGTGCCCAGGATTAGGGCGCGCCTCGGTCATGAGTTACAGTGTCACCCGGCAAATATGCTTGCTGTGGCTCATATCGTTGCAGACAGCTCGTGTTGTCATGAGGTCAGGAGTCATGAGGCAAAGAGGTCCTGAGGTCCTGTGTGTGTGTGCCTAAAGCGAAGAGTTGTCCAAAACAAGCATGTGCACGCGTAAAACATGAATGGCACCGCTGATGTCTGGGCCCAGAAACTAAGCAGACTCATTGTGTCGCTGATGATGCTCGGATTTCAGAGTTCTCCTAAGACAGAACCAGTGCTCGGTTTCATGGCTCAGGGCCCTTCGAGAGCCAAAAAGACGCGAGAGGCATCTGAGGGCATGCTCCCCCGCTTCCTATGAAACAGGGGGGCTATCGAGTGCAAAGCGCAGACTCTTCAGCTGCATGCAACCACGGAATGAAAAGCCAAATTGCTGAGGTCGTAAAATATTGCACATAGAGACAGGAGCTTCCTGTACTGGCCACTGTGGGTGTGAGTGGCTGGCTCTGTTGTTACATACTTAGAAAGCCTGCACACACGCAGCAGCTAGCACAATGGTAGCACATAATGCTCACGGATCTCTGACTTTCCTTGAGCCCCTCCTTCCGCCCTCTTACTCCCATGAGTGCTTTTCCTCCCGATGCAGTCTCTTTGGCAATGCCTTCGGCATGCATGCACGCGTTACTGAGAGGCTGGATGCAATCTGAATACCGCATGGGCTTGCAAAGGAAGAATATAAGTAAAGGAAGAATGAAGCAGGGCCGCGATCTTGTGGTCAAGGGGGGTTGGCAGCCAAAATATCATCGGCAAGGGGCAAGGCACCACTTTGAGAGGCACCTGCCCATGGTGATCGTTTTCGTTGCAGCGCTTCTGGACCAGTCTTCGCATACACTTTTGACATGATTCAGCGAACCTGGCCCTTGCGGAAAAAACATCCAGAAGCACAGGTCGTGCAGAGCCGGCGCTGCGGAAAGGAGCGCTCAGAAAAGGTCCATGATGAAATCCCCGGCATCCTCAAAGCTTGGAAGCCGACAAGGAGAAGACTCAAGCAAGCTTGAAGCCGAGAGGGACAAGGAGAAGACTCAAGCAGAGAAGGGGGATCAAATAAGCAACTGGCACAACCTCCCCATCTCGCAAGACGTGTCAAATTCAAATGTAGGTGTCCCATTTCCATCTGTCCTCTGTAGCTCCTGCAATCCACTCCTTGGCTCGGTGAACTAGGCAGTGACATGGTTGAGGGACTGGAACAGCCAGGCGATCAAGTTTGCTGGCCAACGCTCGTCCGGAAAAAAGTACCCGCGAGAAGGCTGCGGATCCACACTCCAGAATCCAAGAAGGCTTGGGGAACACGCAGCCCCACCCACCATCTCAGCCATCACTTGCCATGATCCTGGTCACAACCTCCTGCATCGTAAGACCGCACATCGAAAACTAGACTAAACCTCCGCCGGGGCTCGCCGACATCCCCTGCTGCGTCGCCGATCGCGTCCTGAGGATGGCAGGGAACATGTTCGTCTGGTTTTCGCTTGCATGCTCCACATGTCCAGGACTCACCTTCAATCAAGTAATCCGGTTTGGGCCCAACATGCAGCGCAAATGCAAAAGTGGCACCCAAAATGCACCCCAATGCCAAAGCTATCCCCCAACAGCCCCAACAGCTACTAAGTTACTTGGACTTCGACCCTTCTGCTTCCCACCGGCCACATGGCGATCTGGGGCAACGGGCTCCAGCATCGCCGGCGATGTCTCCTATCGTGTCCTTGGAGATCAAGCCCCCAAAATGACCATGGGTAACTTTTCCCTGTGGTGAAAGTCATGCTCTTGGCGGTTTCCCTATCTGGTCACCCCATGTAAAGGAGCCTTTCAATAACTCCCAAATGTTCAAGATGAGGGTGACACCTTCTAGCTGCTGCTCCCGAAATTTTCAGGGAGAAGCCCTTCACGGGAGCCTCAAACATGTATTATCCGGCGAAGTATAATTCTCCCAGGCCTCGGAACCAACAATTCCAAAAGGAGGGCTGGTCCGCGCCAATCGCCAAGACAAAACCACAAGAGGACAGGATGCCCTGCCGCATGAAATGCGATGCCGAAACCTGGTCACAGGTGATCCAACTTGGGACTGGCGAGGTGGGAGCCGTTGCTTTTGGAAGGCCCGGAAGGAGAGCCATGGGACGTTAACGCGGTGTTGCCACAGGTCAGGCTCACTAGTCTGGAAGTGTGTGCAAAGGCAACCGACTCATCCATCTTCGTTCCAGTTGTGACCCCGAACAGGCAACCCTCTCACACGCGGGTAAAAAAAACAAAAACACGTTTCTCTGAGCCCAGCAAAAGAAGAAAAGCGGGGCCCCGCCTTGCGTAGCCTCGTCACCCAGCCCCCCAAACGTCCGGCGCTTCGCCGAGGCCCGCGCTCCCAGGTCTTCCAGGCCGTCGCCCTCCGCCAGCAAGGCCCCGGCCACGCAGGCGGCGCCGATCAGGGCCACCCCTCGCCGGGTGGCATTCGGGGCGCGCCCGGGGCGCGCGCAGGTCCGCGCCCGGCATTCGGGGCCGCCCGACGAACTGGGTCTTGGTTGGGGAAGCTGGAGCGCGTCCGGGTCCCAGGGTTTTTCTGCCACATGAGCAATGGACATTTTTTGAACCACGACTACTCACTCTAAGGGTGAAAGAAACGAGTCATGGGCAAGCAGTCAAGCATTGCAAAGATCCTTGGTGACATAAGTCATCCAGCCCAACTGGTGCAGGATTGAAATACACGGATAATTATTGAATCAAGAATCCAATTGAAATCAGGTGTGAATTGAAGGAACACGTGCTCAACATGGCCAGAACATCCATGCAAGCCAGTTGCAATGTTGCTTTTTCGGGGAAGCCTCTGAGAAGAGTGGAGCCCTAAATCTTAGTCCGACTGTGGATGGAAAAAAGTCAACCTGCACCGGCAGGGCTTCATCCCGCATGCACAGTGCCTCCCACGGCGGCAGCACCGACGGCCACCTTCTTGCCAGTGCTCCAGCCCCTGAGTGCGGCTTGCTTTCCCAGTCTCGGCTTTGGCTCCATGCGGGCAATGGTCCCATGTCACCTTTACGTCACTCCAAAAAGCGACCCATGATGATAACTAGCACATCTGGAATCCTGGAGAAAAAACAAGTGAAGGAAACGTCGAAGAAAGCCTAAGTTGTTCTTCAGGAATTGGGCTTGTGAGGCACATGTCAAGCTCCGAACGATGTTGAGGCCGCGTGAAATCCAGGACGATTCCCACTCGCATTCTGTCGCATTCTCTGTGCAACTTGAGTGGCACTGGATGTTTCTTATGGGAGGTCACGGGCCTTTTTCGCCAAATGAAAGCGAACTAGTACTGCGACAGGTCATGCCAGAATATAATAATGTCCACAATATGTGATCGCCCAAGGGAAAGCGGTGTAAAAAAGCTTAAAACGATTCCCTTGGCTCAAAATCGATCAAAATCGGCAAGTCGGCAGCCGTGGACTCCGAATGGTGCCGAATCACCGACCGAAGTCTCACACCCCAAAGGTGAGCTGGTTGGTGTAGTCATGGATCGCAACTTGGAGCACGGCGGCGTCGTTGGAGACACCGCTGCGGCGTCGCCCCCAACCCATCTTCTGGTTCTGGACGGAGATCGGCCTGAACTCGGGGGCCCCACCTGTCGTGTGGGTCGCCTTGAGCTTCACGGAGATGGGAGCCCAACTCGAGCTCACGGTCGTCTCGTCGAACTTCAGCGCGCCTGTGGTGGAGGAGAAGTCGCATCTGATGCGGTCGCTCGAAACTCGACAATACCTGTCAGTCTGCTTGGACTTCAAGTAGAACTCCGCCGGACCGCCCGTGGCCTCAACCGCGTACTGTGCCCTGATGGATGCCGGGGACTGGTAGTTGCACGTGATTTCCTTGTCGTCGTTGACCTGGCACTTGAGTCCCACATGGGCTACTTCCCTCAGATGTGTTTTCTGCTGAGGGTTGCACAGCTCTGCCTTGAACCAGAACATCATAGAACAAATCATAGAACCATATAGAAGCCCTGCAAAGCAAAAAAGCCCAACCTGGCACCAGGTGTTGTCCGGAGCCCTCAAACTGACCACGGCGCCAGGCTGCAGGAAGTCGTTCCCGTTCCGGGCAAGGAGCTTCGGAGAGGCTCTGGCGCTCACAAGGTCAAAGTAGTTGACGTAGCACTTCACAACTTGATTTCAGTCAGGGCCGCACACCTTGCCGCCACTGCCGCCCCTGTTCCCATAGCCGACCAGGTCACCAACATGGCGGCCAAACTTCTCCCAGCTGCCCAGAGCGTCACGATTGCACATGACGCGCGCAGGTTCGCTCTGCCTCCGCCTGGACACAGACGAGTCCGAGCAGTACTTCTTCGCGCGGCCTCCCTTGAAGGCCATCCTGTGGGGGATTCGCGCTGGTCCATTCCCCTGAAGGTCTGCCAAGACTCCACCCAGTCGGTGTCGCACTCCATGTAGTCAAAGTTCCCTCGACGACGACGGTTCCCGCCTCGGTCGGTGCAGAACTTGCCCCCGCCGTAGATGGCGAACACGTCACCCACGGCGAGTTCTGCTTCCACACTGACGCCTTCTGAGGTGTCATTGCTGCGAAGTTGCAGGACGGACGTTGCGTCAGAGCTGCAGTTTGAGCTTGCAGCGCCAAGCCACACGCTCAGGAAAAGAGCCGACACAGCCAGCATGGCGGATCAACGGGCCAAGGAGTTCCGCAGACTTTCAGCGCGCTTGAGCCAAGGCGCCCATCCGAGGTGAACGCAATGCCCGGCCGGCCTGACATTGCTACTGGAGTTGGAAATGGGAAGCAATGGGAAGCAATGGACAGTGACCCAAAACTTGCAGTGAAACTGGTATACCGGCATACCACTACAAGAGCCATGTCACAACTGAAACGTTAGCCACTGGCCGATGCTACGAGACAGGAAATTTGTTAGATGCCCTGCTCATGCAAGACAGTCAAAAGTGCATAAGCGATGCAGGTGGCAAAAATCAGGGGTTATTTCTTGGACCCGCGCCAACAGAAGCAATAGAAATCCCAGCAAGATCTAAGGTCCAGCTGTTGCGGCCGTTTTTTCCCCCAGAGGCATCGGCTTCTTGGCTTCTGGAGCGTCACCACCGGCTCCCGGGTCGGCTGGGTCCGCAGGTGCAGGGCTGGGGTCTGGAGCGGGGTCCCCGCCTGGCAGGGGATCCCTCAACCGTGAACCTAGATCCAATCTGCAAAGTCAACAGCCCAACAGCCCAGTGCCCAGCAAAAGCAACAGCCCAACAAAACAACCAACAGCCCAACACCCTGCAGCTCAACAGCTTATGAGCCTAGCAGCCCAACCAGCCGGGGGGGTTGTTGATTGAAAATCTATGGCACATCGTTCTTGAACCTTGAACGCCCGGCTGTCGCAAACTCCCTGCCGCACCCCTCCGGCCTCCAGTGGGCTTCTTGCCTGGAGGGCACGGGCAAGTGCATTCTCAATAGGACCCCTCGCAAGCCGACAAATCTGCGTCTTGCCAAGTACTTAGCACATGTTTCGCGACCAAAGAGTAGATGCCCTTGACTAGTGCACGTATTGCAAATTGCACACGACAATACAATGCATGACTGAATTGATGCCCCTTGCGCAGTGTATGCACACGGTTGGGAAACAGTACACTGTAGACCGCATGCGTCGTCCCGGCCACGTCAGAATCTAAGCTGGCATGGCAGTAATGGCAGGGCAGGGTTTTGCCGGACTGACGAATGAACCATGGCATCAACCACTCGCAGTAAGCACATATCGACTCCCAGGTTTGCGCTCAAGGTCTCACTGGCAGGTTTCCACAACACGTGTACGCGGGTCCACATCTGAGCAGTTCGCAGAGTGTGCATCGCTACAAAGCCTTGCGCAGAGCTGCCTTCCCCGGGATTTATCTTTGCACCCCAAAAGGACGCCCACGGAAAGGGGAACCCCTCTTGGGAAAGCGGATGGCATGGGCTCGAGGCATAGGAGAAAATGAGACGGCCGGCCTCCTTCAAGAAAAGTTGCGAACTCCTCGTAGGAGATCTGGCCAAGATAATTACACCAGAAGCATACAATAGGGTTACACTTGGCTGTGGGTCCCTGGTAGACGGAAACAAGGACTAAAACCTGCGATCCCCTGGTGGTGTCATTGTGACCCATACCCACTTAAGACTTGGCCTCCGGTCGAGCATCCATGGTTGAGCATCCAAGGTGGAGCCCACCGCAACATGACAAAGACGAGAGCTGCTCTTTGTCGTCCATTTCGGCGGCAAATCCGTCACTGCAATTTTGCAGTGAGTGCATCCTGGAGCTGAAACCATCAGCGCACTATGCCGCACAGCTATACCGGTGGCACACATGGCACACCACCTGTGCCACCAAGCGAGACTTGAAGTACAAGCCGCTGAGTTGGCGGACGAAAATTCATGCTCGGTGTCATTGCCGTCAATGAACCCCAATCCCCGTGCAAACATGGCCGACTGCCCCAGTCGTGCGCCAAATTCGCGTGCCGACATGGGCATTAGAAGTCAGCATCCAGGGAGAAACGCTGCTCCTGCTCCCCCCCACCCATGACACCTGCTTTCTGATATTCCCCTACCCTCTTCTCGAAGAAGTTGGTCTTCCCCTGCAAAGAGATGAGCTCCATCCAGTCGAAGGGGTTGCTCGCGTTGAAGAGCTTGGAGTGCCCCAGCGCGCACAGCAGCCGATCGGCCACGAACTCGATGTAGGTGGCCATGAGATCGGCGTTCATGCCGATCAAGTCGCAAGGCAACGCCTCGCAGATGAACTTCCGCTCCGTGTCCACGGCCCCCCGGATGATGTCGTGCACCACCTCCTCCGGCAGCTTGTTCTGCAGCATGTTGTACAAGAGGCAGGCGAAGTCCGCGTGCAGCCCCTCGTCGCGGGAGATGAGCTCGTTGGAGAAGCACAGCCCGGGCATCAGGCCCCGCTTCTTCAGCCAGTAGATGGCGCAGAAGGAGCCGCTGAAGAGAACCCCCTCCACGGCGGCGAAGGCCACGATGCGCTCGGCGAAGCTGCACTCCGTGCTCATCCACTGCACCGCCCACTTGGCCTTCTCCTGCACCGCCGGCATGGTGGCGATGGCATTGAAGACCTTGTCCTTCTCCACCGGATCCTGCGGGCGCTCAGAACCGGCTCTCGCCTTTTTGGGCTCAGAGAGCCGAAAGCTTAAAAAAAAACTGAACCAATGATAAGTGAAGCGAATCTTGATGAACGGAACAATGCTAAGGTTTGAAACTGACACTGAAACAGCCTCGGGTTTGCCAACATGGACTTGAACCCTCATTCTTTCTTTCTTTGTTTTTCTTGGGCGGGGGGACATCTGGGGGGGGGGGACATCTGGTCATCCCTGCTAAACAGCGGACACGGCGGATCCTTGATGTACTGCTCGATGAGAAGCGAGTAGGTCTCCGAGTGGATGTTCTCCATGGCCATCTGGAACCCGTAGAAGGCCCGGGCCTTGGTGCCAGAGTGGGGCCTTGAAAACATGTTCGCTCAGTTAAAAAAGGCCAAAAAAAAAACGGAAAATGCTAACAATGCTAATAATAATAATAATAATAAGAATAATAATAATGAGGATCATAGTGACATTTTGATAATAAAATGGGGAGAAGAAAGAAGAAAAAAATGGGGGGGGAAGCCCCACGCAATTCGCTTCTTGCCCATGCGGATCCACATTGCCCCGCCTCCGGAATCTGCACCTCGGAGGCGAAGTTCGTGCTGAGATTCTCCAGCACGATGCCGTCGCTCGCGGCGAAGAAGGCGAGCACGTGGGACACGAAGTGGCGCTCCTTCGGTGTTCCAGGTCTCGTTTTTCGATCCAGGTTAGGTGTCCATCTGATTTCAGAAATTGTCTAACCAGGTTAGGTGTTCCTCTGACTTCATCCTATCTAAAGCTGTTTAATTTTGTCATCTGATTTTTATCTTGCTGCTGTATTGCTGCACTTAGATCTTCCATCTCCGAAAAGCTGCACCGATTCACCCCGTCCTTCTCAGTGAGGGCCTCCCAGTCCTTGGTGTCGCTGGCCAGATCGATTTCTTCTGCGGTCCAGAAGGAGGCCTCGTGCTTCTTGTACATCTCAAAGACCGCGCTGTACTGGATCGGCAGCAGCACCCAGCGCCTGGGGTTGCTCTTCAGCAGCGGGTCCTCCTGTCGAAATCAGAACCTGGGGGTTGCACCTACAAAGGGGGTGTTAGCTGGGGCTTCCCTTGCACCTATGTGGCCATGGGTCAAAAGCCAAATCGTGCCCCCAGTGAACATCCCAATCCAACCACTAAATAGACCAAAATGGGTGGTGCACCTGCCAAAATGGTACCATTGGTGTTGAACCACAGCCATGTAAAAAAGGGATGCTAGCAGCAACAAACTGGGTCCAGTCCTTTTCCAGCCGCTTCATCTCCGCGCTGACCGCGCTCACGGGGGCCGGGACCGCTGCAAGGGCCTCCATGTTCGGGAACTTTGCAAGCGAGGCGGGTGAATGCTGAATATCTGAAGCCAAAACGGCTGCAAGCGGATAGAACACCTTCTGCAACGTCCCAACACATGGCCATGGGTCAAAATCCTGTACCCCCAGTGAACATCGCCAATCCCGACCAACATAGACTAAAATGAGTGGTGCACCTACCCCAAAATGGGATCCCATTGGTTTTGAACCATGGCCGCATCTCCACGCCACGTCTGCTTTAACCTCTCAAGTGGCACGCACCCGCCTTGTAGTCTTGATTTTTGTCCACTTGCAAGATGAGGTCGTTGATTTCCTTAAGGATAAATCGGCCCTTGGTGCCAGCCTAGTTCCTTTACCATGATGCTTGCTGGCACTCAATTCGTCATGTACTGCAAAGAGCCGGAAGGCTGACCTGCTAAAGATTCCAAGTTGAGGTTGGAGACAGAAGATGCAGACACGCGGAAGCAGGCCTGTGAGTTCCATGCATGAGACCTGATACTGATCTGGGTCTGCCAAAATGTTCAGCACTCTCGGCTGTGCTGCAAAAACAACCGGCCTGCCTTCATCCCTTGTCCGCAGTCCACGCGCTGCCATTTGCATGCCAAGGCTCTGATCGGCCCAGGTCGGGGTTCAGTTGAGCCTGAGCACAGGGCCTTACAACCTCGAAAAGGCAGTCAACTTAAAGGTTCCAAGCGCCAGCATAAGGCAGATTTTGCGACTTGAGTCTGGGGCAGAAAGTGTCCAATGTCACCCCAGACTCAGGGCAGAATGCCCCCCAGAAAGAACCATGTCGCCGGAGCAAACCCTCATTTCACATCGGACACATGTCAGGGTCAACTTTCCAAACAGCCCGAGTCAGATTTTGCGACTTGCAAAAGGGCGACGCTGAAAAGCTCGAGAACTCCATCGCTCGCACGCCAAGGCTCGATAAGCTCCGCCAGCTCTCCGAAGCTGATGAAGCCTCACGCGGATGTCCGAGGTCGGAGCCGAATGAACATAACATGTCAAGTCATAACTCAGATCTGGGTGTGGCTCATGGAGGGTGGCTCAACATGCAAAAAGCTATTGTTACCCAGGTTACCAGGTTTTAGTCCTTGCCTCCATTTACCAAGCTGCCATTTTGGTACAAGTTACAAATTTGTTTTTGAGCCACAGCCCTCTGATGGAGAATCGGAACCACGTCGAAATCGGAAATCCCGCGCCTTTGTCGTCTTTGTCCCACTTCCTGAACTGCTCCTGCCGCTGACTCGGCACAGAAAAAACAGGTAAAGGAGGCCGCCGCTTCGACATGGCCTTCTTGTTCGGAGAGGCTCTGCATGGGACCGATGGCTTCTGGGCAGGTCCCTTTCATGAGACTCTCATCAGAACCAGCGCGGGTGGGAATGCGACATGGGCATTGACCAAGTCATTTAGCCATGGGTCAAAATCCAAATCGTACCCCCAATGAACATCCCAATCCCACTAAAACAGGCTCTAAAATGAGTGGTGCACCTACCCCAAAATGGCACATCCGCCCACCCCCATCACAGCACGCGGTCCCGAACTGGATCCAGTCGCCCTGGGCAGGGCATGGAGACTGTGAAAATGCCAATTAACTAACCAAATAAATACATAAATGATAGATTTAAAAAAAAAAAAAAAACAGCAAGCAAACAAACAAACAAACCAAGGGACCTGAAGCTGACGCCCCAGCGACTGCAACTTCATCGACTTCGCCCCCCTCGCCTTCCCAGGACGGCACCGGCACCAGCATGGCTTGGCCAGCCTTGGCCCCCGCCGGCACTTTCACCTCGAAGAACTTTCCTGAGGGCTCGCTGCGCCCGGAAAAACATGGCTCGTTGCTTGCAGCTGGGATGCTGTCATGGCAACCCAAGAGCCTTTGGGTCCAAGCTAGGGTTCCACAGCAAACTGATCTCTGCGTCTCCCAGATTTGACTCTTGCGCACTGTCAAAAGCTCTGCTTTTGCACGCATGCACTCCAAAACTGAGTGCCGAATGAGTTTGCAAGCTCAGACTCTTCTGGAAGGAGCATCTATGCCCAGGACTGCTGAGGTGGCAAAAAGTGATTCAGTATTCAGCAACCTGCCGTGACCCCCGACTGCTGTCAAGCGTCCCTTGGCCTTTGGATGGGGGACCTGAATGACGCTGCCGGCCGCGCCCTCTGGCACCTGCTCAGCAAAGTCAAAAGTGTGTTTTGTGGGACACATCCGATGTCTCGCCTTGATGCAAATGGTGGGCCCAGGCTCCATTGGCTTGTCGTTGGCATCACGGACAGGCCCGCCTCATAGCGCAATTGTTCAGTGGGGGAGGACCCCGTGTGGAATGTAAGCGCGCCGACCCGAACATCCCTGGCCAAAAGAAAACAACTCCCAATCCAACATCCCGGCATTCCGATTGCCTGACCGACCCTCCAGAGAAAAGCCGCAGCCCAGAAAGTCCCAAAGCAACGGAGTCACACCCAGCAAATCTGACCCGGGCCGCATCTCTCCCGAAACTCCCAATGACTTGCAGTCACGTGGCTTGGAGCCTGCATTCCTCGGGCTCACTGGCCGAGCTTCGGTCCGAAGTGACCAAATGGCACAAAGCTTTGAACACTTCCCCAAGAGCTGGTGACTTCTTTGCTTTCAGCTCAGCAGCGGTATGGTGGCCGAATTTCTCGGGTGCCTCCACTCACCAGGTTCTCCTTCCACAGGCACAGACCACTAGACAAATGTGTCTTTGAACCTTGGGGCGTCATCTGATGTTAAACTGTGTGTCATTTTTGGGGGGTGCCCCTGTTGGGGTGTTTTCAAAGGGAAACCAAAAGGAAGCCAATAATTTTGGGGTCCACATATTTTGAGACACCCAAAAGTCATGTTGTACAAAATGTTCGAAGTGATGAATCCGCGCTCCACTTTGCCTCCATGACTCTTGCCTGCTGAAATTGCTTCAACATGAGACACACCATATGTAAGCTGTTCCTATAGCTGACGGTTTAGAATGTCCGTCAAAACACGAGAACAAATTTTGGTCCGGGAGCTTCCGCGTTGAATCCTACTGCCCATGCCGGTCCTGCGACATCTTCTTGAAGTTTACCTGCAACGTGCGGCGCGGCACTTGTCAAAAAGCGCACAATGGCACAAAGGCGCGCAAGCCCCCCTGTCCACCCTGGCCTCGTATTTCTCCTGCGCCACGCGAGGGCTGCGGTAGGCGAGACACGGAAGGGTCGGTGTGGCGTTGGTTAGCAATACGTTTTGCAGTGCGCACTCTCAACACGTAGCGTGTTGCACCCTGTTTGCATCAAACCCTGGAGAAGAAAGCCAACGTGACATGTACAAACCTTTGGCTCGGTTGATCTTTGAACCGCTGGTTTTCAATGATTTAACCTTGTGACCGACTCTGTCAGACTGATTATTGTCTTTTGTGGTGTCAGTATGCGTCTTTCGATTCGGCACGATTTCCGCAACATTTATGTGTGTCTGTTCTCTTTCTTTTGTTTACACGTTAAGCCCCCCTCCTCTGAAAAACACAAACTTCTCCCACCTGAGGGCAGGGGGTGCTGAAAATCGCTACCAAAAAAAAAGAACAACCTAAACAAAACGTGTATATAGCGTATAATTCAAAGCAAAACGTATGTGTTTTTTTGTTTTTTGTCTTATTTAGCGTAATGTTTACGTTGTGGTTTTTTTCTATTTAGAATTTACCATGTCTTTTACGGCTTCCAGGGACTCACCAACTACCTCTTGCGAGAACACCGGAAGATGGTATAACAGAAGCAACAAGGTGTAAAACCCTCGGGGTGCAACAAAAGCAAAAATGCTAACTCAGACCCAAATCGTATCTAAATCGGGGAAAACAAAACAACTGGGCTTCCCTTGACTTAGCCTACTCCATAGGTGAAGCATACAAGTGTGATACAAGACCACCGCATGAGGCCTCCGTTCCCCAGCCTTCTTGCCGTTGATGTGCCTCAATCGGCTGGTGGATCAATGGGCAGCGTGTCAAACAGTGGGATCCTCTAATACTCGACTCCCATGACTCCTGGAGGCCTTGAAACAGACATGGCCATGGCTCAAAATCCAAATCGGTCAGCCCCCAGTGAACAACCAATCCAACCACTCAAATAGGAAGCCTAAAATGGGTGGTGAATGCACCTACCAACCAAAATGGGATACCATTGGTTTTGACAACCGCAGCCATTTGATGTTCAAATGTCGCTTGTGCAAGCAAGCGGCATCTTGAAGCGCGCCGTCTGCTGCCCAGACATGTATGCTGTCTTGAGTTGCTTGTCCTCTTTCTTCCTCGGCACAGAAAACCAACTGTTCGGGCGAACCCCTGCGAATGTGAGTCCATCACAAAAAGTACGGAACAGCGCTACACGTTCGCAAGAGATTCTGTCCTTGTGGGAAATGACCACTTCTGTGATACAACAGCAAGGGCTTCTGAAAGACTAACCCCATCAGGGGGAGATTCCCACAAGTATCAAGTATCACCGAAAAACTAAACCCCGAGTCCCACCACCGAGGCGCCCATAGTCGCGCCAGTGGCCTCCCAGCTGCACCTGGAACGTAGACATGACGCCTGAGCTGGCTCGAATGTGTGTGGCGGTCAAACATCGGGTAACCCCAATGGTCCTCATTACCGCTCAGTCGACTTACGCGGTGAGAACAAAAAAGCCAGCACAAAGCCAAACATCGGGTAACCCCAGCAAAAATGGGTTGCACGCTCTAATATCTGCTCCAATTCCTGGTTTCACTTTGACCCACCAGGTTGATTCTTCCCGAGTCAACTGTGTCAACTCTCAACCCATACCAGGCCTCTACCCCGAACGACCAACACTCCAAGAAACTTGAACCAGCGCGCGGGTCACGAAGTGTGAAGAAACCAGTTGTGCAAGTCAACCTCTCCAAAGAGCAGCAAATGAAATGCGCTGCAGTGGGCCTTTCTTCCTTTTGCACTCTTGTCCACTGACGCCACCTTTACACAACTGTCTGCGTGGCCGAAATGAGATCACGTTCCTGCCATCGGATTGCCTCCAAACGCAACATGGGCATTCTTGGCTTCCCATCTCCTGTAGAGCTGCAAATTGAAACTGACGAATTTCATCCATGGCGGTGCCCGGAAACTGCACCCTTGGCAGATTCTGCTTCCATGGGCCCATGGGCCCATGAGGCCCCGCGGGGCACGGCCGGACTCGCGCGGGGAGCCTCAAGCTTTGCGGGGAGTCGCTGGAGCGCATCGACACCGCCATGGGAGTGGCTGCCAACCAAAGCTGTGCCACTTTTGAACGCATCCAAGAGAAAATAGCTGGGCTACAATCACCCCCCGGGTTGGGATGTCAAACCTGTTATTGAACAACCGTAATAAGTAATAACTGCAAGATGCCCCGGCACCAGTTGACAATGGCTGGGCAAGCGAGAATCGGATATGAGTAGGCTCCTAGACCGAGCCTTTGTCTGGGCGATACAGCAGGTCAGCGGTCGAGGAGAAGCACGAGCCAACATGGCATGTTAGAGTTCTTGATTCTTAGCGTGCGTTTACGCGCTACAAAGCAGCAGCTTGGCAATGCGATTGGAATGCCACATTGGCGTGCCAGGCAAGATGCGCATGGCGATCCTGCGTATACACAAGCCTCGGCACGCAAACCAGGTCTGTACAAGTGTCTGTGCGGATCCGCCAGTGCGGTGCAGCAGAAATTTAATAAGAAGTCAAACTGGACTGTCACGGGCACAACCAACCCTGACCCTAAGGGCACTCTAGGCAAGCAGGCGCTGCTCCAACAGGGGGTCTTTTGCAAAATATCTACAATCAACGTCTACGAATAACCGAAATGAGACCATCATGCAGTTTCAAGTTGGCTGGTGACTTGGTGCATGTCTTCAACTCATCGAAAGCTTCTCTGTCTGGAGCGCTTCAGAGGGTTCCTGAAGGGCTTGGAGTCTTGGAGGCTGAGAGGTTCCATTCTGGCTGTGTTGGGATGCGTAGGTTTAGAGATGGCGTGAGATTCTGGCACAGCTGCGTTTAGTGGCTTCTTGAGGCATGCAAGCTCGTGCATGAGTCAGTGTATGTTTGGTCAAGACCTCTTTGCAAAATGGGTGTGCGTTCGATGGAAGCTTGAGGCTCGGGTCTGGCCTCACATGCGAGAGGGCAGCAGGATGAAGTGATTCAGATTTATTCGTTGACCAGCTCTTTCCAATTTTCACGAGAAGCCCTCACAAAAGCGAGGCACTTCCACCTCTGCCGCACAGCGCTCAGCTGGATGCAACGCCTCTGAGGCACGCCCAGGGTCAAGAAGGCTTTGTGGCGATTGTCCTCCGGCCGTCTCCCAGTCTGACCCGCCTACCTTTTAGCTGTTTCAGTAAGCTTCGCGAACATATGGCAAGGCAAGCAACCGCATCCGGCCACACTGTCCCAGCCAAAATAATTTGCATGTAACTTCAAGGGCTTCCCGTGCTCCCAGGATACACATTGTACTAAAAGACCCTTCAGTCAGAAGTCCTAACCTACCACCTGCCCAACAGCCTGGTCTCTGAAATCCCTAGCCCTTCGACTTCTTATGGCTCGACCTGCTCCCCCGATTCTGCCCACTCCTGCGCCACCAATGCACCAAACCTCAGCTTGCCCACCCGGGCAAAAAGCACAGGAATGGGCTGCGGGGCCGAGAATCCAAGAAAAACAAGAGAGAATCTGCGATTTCGAGGCCTATTGGAATGTGAGCGCTGTAGACCAAACATGAAAAATTGTCCAGAAGGACGGCGAAAAGGCAACACAGCAACTTCACTAAAGTCTGATTTTGCTGTTTTTGGCCCAAACCGCAAGCGAGGAACCCCCAGCAAGACCTTGGCCACGTCTCTCACCCTAGTGATTAGTGACCGTCCAAGAACCAGGATGTTTTGAGCACATCTCATCTGCCACGCTCGAGGCGAACAATCGATCGAAGCTTCTGGCCATGTCCTGCGCGTGAACTGAGAAGCAGGTCTCGCAAAGTGAGCACAATCCAATGCTTAAGCGCAACAAAACGCGGCCGATCCGCCGTGGATCTGCCATTCTTGGGGGCCCCGGCGTGCTTGGCAGCTCCCAGCACTGCGGGATCCGTGCAGCCCCTCTGCAACTAACGTTGCAAAAGCCTCAACGTGCCAAACAGATATCAAACGACAAGCTCTGGCAGGAACCGGACACCTGTTGCCACATCGAGAGGATTGGGCCACAGCAGTTAGGCCATGACCGGAAAATCAGAGAGCTGCGGAGCTGGGAGACCGAAGCCAAGAACCGTGCAAAGCATGGGCATCCAGCCACACCTGCCACGGCATCAACTTCATATCCAGAAATATCCGTTCCAAAGAAACCGTGAAGGGACAAAATGCAAATGCCTTGTGGACTCCCCTGTGGAGCGAGAGCGCAGGTCCCCTGCAGGGCTGCAAACGTGAAAGGCCCACACTGGGAGGTGGCTGGATGTGAAACGCCTTGAACAGCAGCCAACCCCGAAACTGGCTCCCCAACGCGACTCAGGACTCAGGCAACGCCTTTCCAGAACTGCTGGGATCATCGGCCAGTCCATAAAGGAGCTTTTGCTGGGTCCGCTGCTGCCCAAATCACAGGGCGGACACTGCGATCAAGAGATTGAGAAACTTCTACTCCGATTCGCGCCTCACTGGAAGCGTTTTGGTCAAGGACTTTGGCCCCCCGCTTTCAGAGCCCAGTCTTGTGGCAAAGAGAATCGGAGTGGACAATCTGGTGTGCGAGCTCCACTTCGCAAATGCGCCTGCAGCCCTGTGCTGACACCACATCTATGTCACTGCTTTACAATTCAGACTGTGATGGGATCCACTCTGGGATGCACAGCCTGACGATTCTGACGATTCTGATTGAGCACGCTCCGTGGGCCACGGGCCAGACTGACAAACAAATTACCTTGCTATGAGCATCTGTCTCACGTTCTCCTACCACGCTAGGGAAAAGATACGACGTCTGCCGATCTGTGTGGAGAGAATGGTTCTAGCGTTCACTCATTTTGGTCCTTGCCAGCTTTTGGGCCATTCTGGATGTGTTCAGCCGGCTCATTTTGGTCGTAGTTTCTAACTAATTTGTGTCCTAGTTACAAAACCTGGCAAAATCATGTTGGTCCTAGTCACGAAACCTCCCAAATCAGAGCCAGCGGCAGAGCGGCTGCGAATTGAAAATCACACATGTTTCCGGGACCGGCCTGGAACAACCGCAGAAAAACAAGAACAATGTTTCACAGCCAACATCGTGTATTTATATATATATATATATATGTCTATGTACCATGTGTGTGTGTGTTTAAGGTACATGATACAGCAATCACAAAAGAGATTGACCCACCTCACCTTCCCGGAGCGCGCTGTGCAAGTGGACATAAGCACTGGGCACTGAGCTGCGGCCAGCCACACATCCAAATGGGCAGCGAGAATCCGTGGGGTGAAGAAATGGTTGTGGGTCAAAAGCCCGGTTAGCCCCCAGTGAACATCCGATTCAATCCAACCACTAAAATCGGCTCTTAAATGGGTGGTGAATTCACCTACCCCACAATGGGATCCCATTGGTTTTGACCCACGTCAATAATAGGTACCCAAAATGGCTTGCCCTGGTAAATGGAAACATGGACTAAAGCCTGCGGTCCAATTCCTGGTCGTTTAATTTTGACCCAGACCCAAATGAAAGTTGATCAAACGGTCCGATTTTTTCATGGGATGACCATCAGGGAAACCACAACAAAAGAATGGTGCTTGTACCCCACTTCGAACCGGAGGCTTGCACCTGGCGTTGCATCCTAGAATAAATGTGTGCTCCGGAAAGAAGGGATGGATGCGACGACGCAGGAACTACGGGAGTCAAACTCAAGCCTCTGGCACATCTTACGACGCTACTCAGCAAACTGCCCCCGAAAAGCAACAGATAGTGTGCACACTGCCCCCAAGGCGCTACTCAACAGGTGGATGGAATCCTGATCTCGTGGACTGGTCGAGTACCGTCCCCAGCGCTCAATGGAGAAGTGGTCAGTGATGCTGTCCACCTAGGGGAAAGCAGATCGAGGGCCAAACGCCAGCGGAACTTTTGGCTTGGAGGATTGCTGCTGACTGCGAACTTGTGGCAGAGTCGACCCAGTACTCACACTCTGCAAGTCTGTGCGTCTGATGTCAATGCCGACCCGTGAAAACAACAATATCTTGCCTCACCACACTTCCGGCTTGTCCCCGCTGATCTCAAGTAGTTGGAAGTCTGAAGCAACCTGAGGGCAGATTTCCCGAATTCGAAGCCCGCGCTGCAAAACGTCAAGGCAAGCACCCCCATTGGTCTGACTGAGGACGAATCATGCATTGTTCGTCCGCCAAAAACGAAAACACCGCCCCGTGCCTCATCACCCGACAGGTCAGCCTGAAACAAAACGGCTGATAAGGCCACGGTAGTTGTTTGTGTGTCTGTGTACCAACCAAGAACCGGTTTTGAACCATGGCCATTTGGCTTCGGACGTCCGATTTTCACGCGACTTCAGCCAACGCATCGGCCTCCGAAGGGCTTAGCTGCGGAAGGCTGTCCGAGCTCATGATGCCCTGGGCAAAAAGCACATCCAGAACCGCAGACACAAACCCACCAAAAAAACACACGGTGCAAGCAGTGCAAGCCCAAAAGATCGCCGGGTTAAATGAGAGATGTCCGGTTCAAAGTTTGAGATTGGCTGCCAGGTGTGGACTCTGGCTGTGCAGCCTAGCTCTCTAAAGCAAAGGCTGCGGCGGTGGTGATGGATGCCAGACTCATTTGAGACATAGAATGCAGGAGCTTGGCGCGCTCCTGGAAAGTCCACGCTTCACGATGCAGCAAGACGTGCAAAGCTTGTGCTGAGGCAATCCATTTGCTCGCCTCTGAATCTGAAAAGTGAGACGCTTCAGCTTACGCTATGAAGTTTCATGTCCACAAAAAAATGATGTCCACCACAAACTGTTTCGGGGGAGACCTCCAGTCCTTGGTACACTGAGCCTTCAGGGTGGAGGGCTCCCGGCACAAGCCAAGGATTTCTTCGCCTCAGGCCGCTTTCCGGTTCCTTTTTTGGGGGCCAAGCGGCGCCCGCCATAGCCCAGCTAAGCGAAGTTGGAGGTTTTTTCTTTGGTGGGCTTGGTGTCACAGGAAAACAAGAAAACCTCAGGTGATGTTTGAAGTATGTTCGTTGTCGGGAAGGCTGGCCTCACAGAAACAAGGTCCAATCGCCCAAGATGAGTCCGCACCCCAGGTACAAGGGACCGAAATCAGACTCCGGCATAGATATTCAGATCTGACAAGCGTGCACCTCCAACACTTTAGTGGAATCCAAGTGGGCCTGCGAAGCAAAAGATTGCATGGACAACAGCCAACCATTCCTCGTGCAAGGCTCGGTGCAAGCTGCTAAGCATCCCGCTGGCCGGCTTGGAAACGTAGGCCGCGTTGTGCTCCTCTGAATAGGTCCTTGGCTCGCAGGATGTCTGCGAGTCTGGTGCAGAGGTGCCCAGATTCGCGCTCACGCTTTGCGTGCCGCACCATTTTTGTGTCTGCCGCTGAGTCATCTTGCAGCTTCTCTATTCCGCAAAGGGACACCAGCCAGGTTTTCCGCCTCAAAACGTCCCACGCTGCTTGAGCCGCTCGTTCAACTCTTATCAAACTTCGTCCTTGCCAAAATCGAGCTGTCGTTGGCTTCAAGCACGGAGACAGGTTACTGGCTCTTGGACATCTGGCATGGCACACAGGAGCCCTTAGCCTCCCTATGGATTCACGTTTGACACACCGGGATCTTTGAGCCTTGGATCAATGGAACATGGATCAGTGGAGTCGCCACTAGGAGCTAGCGCTCTCTTCCCATGTGCTGCCACAGCTTGCCGGGCGCCCGGCGATCCTGTCCATATGCCAGGGTCGCGCCGCGCGAACGACGGATTTTTTTCGGAAAAAAAGGCTACGCCCGGGGAGAAAGAAGAGCGTACGCACTGTGGATCTACCGGAGCTCGCCGTGTGGGCCAGGTGCCACAAGCGTGTGCTACAAGCCGAACTGAAAATACTTCACCACAGCTCTTGCAAGGCCGCTGGGTCCAGCCGCGCTTTCGTTTTTGATCAGGCAGGTGGGCCAAGATCCGGAAAGGAGCGATGTTTGCGGTAACCGCATGTGCTGCCAAGAAGGACTCACCCTCCGGGAGAGGAGAGCCAATCTCTTCCTGGCAGTCTGAGAGCCAAGACCCTGCGGCAACTCTGCTTGCTGATGTGAAGCGGCTTTGACGGAAATTCCTGGTTCTTGCAGCTGCCAATATTGGCTTCATCCCAAGGTTGGCCCAAGACACGAAATCTGCTGGCACAAACCGTTGTTCTCCAATCTCGACCAGGTCGAGAAGTTGCAGTTGCCAGAACGAGTCATGAGATGCTGGATTTCAAAACCGTGTCTCTGGCTCAGCCTCAGATTGTGAAAGCCTGAGCACTCATCAGCGGTGATTGTTTGGCATGGTTGTTCTCAACAGGGGCGGGTGATCGGCCAAGGCTCAGTTCCGAAGATTCAGCCATTAAGAATGACTCTCAAGATGCTGACAGCTATCTACTCTGCTTTCCTCCCATCCCCTGCCAAGTCTCAGCATGTGTGCCTCCCATGCCAAACAGCAAACGCCCGAGCTTTGTCTGGCGCAAGATAAAATCCTTTGGCTATCTATATATGATCATATGAGTACTCATATGTGCCTGCGGCAAGGCTGGAAGATACAGTGGGACCCCATGCCTCCTCAAAGGAAGACAAAGAAACCGACACGCTCTGGGAGCATGGGGTCCGCCGCAGGCTGCCCTTCGCGCCTGCCTTGTACCCTGGGGCGACATGAACAAATATTTGACCCCGAGTTGTAGATTCATAAGGCCTCACGAAACACAAAAACTAGAAATCAGCCTGTCTCTTCACCTCCTGCTCCAAATTCCGGAAACCTGCTCGCAACGACATGCCTCAAATTGCCAAACCTGAGAACAGAAAAGCCGAAACCTCTGAACTCCCCGCACTTCAAGCAATGGCTGTTGCCTGGAGACTCTGGCAACCTCCGAACATTGTTTGTAACATAGGTGTCACCAGGCAAACCTCTGAACTCGCCATCTATGTTTCTACCCAAAAACAACCCCCCCCCCAACAAAAAAAAAAAGACCTATGCATCTGAAACCCAAAAAGAAGAAACCTATGCCAAACCAAAAACCCGTCGACCACTGCGCCTCTGTGGGCTGTCTGTCCTGTTTCCTGCCCCAGGGCAAGGCATGGAGGGCTGGGCTCCACCGCCACCCCATCCAGGCGCCGGCCGCGGCTTGAGGGCGTCTCTGTGATATGCGTAGGAGATGTACCGAAACCCCAACTCGTCAAGGCACTCCCATATATGGTTGGTTTAAGCCATTGGCTTCAAAAATAAGAGAAAAAACAACTTGGAAGTATTAAAAACGAAGAAGGGGGAAGAAGAAAAACACGCAACGGCTGCTGTGATGTTTTTTTTTTTCACTCATGCACATGTGAAGCAAACTCAAGAGCTCAAGATCTTCATGGCAAGCTCATGAGAGCAAGCCCAAGCGAACATATTGGTGCAAAGGAAAAGCCTACAACAACTGAGCTGTATATCAGATCCAACAGCCCAACCCCATCCACGATCCTTGCCAAACTTCAGCATTCTCGCTGAGCCTGAAATAGGGCTTAGATGTATGAACTACTCAAGCCGCGACCGAGAAAAAAAAGAAATCGGTTGGCTCTCAGAGCTCTTGCTGTGTCCCTTGGCATTGAGCTTCACTCCTTTCTGGCTCTCTCCGAGAAAGGGCTACAGCATGAGACAACCCCTATTGAGAGCCACAAGGCTGTTGGCCATTCATGAGAGAGAGTTAGTTGACCTAAACCTGCACAGCCGGCACCGAGTCACCAAAGTTGCAGTCTACAAGTCTACTCCCACTGCCGCTGTGCCCCGAAGGTTCCGAGCTTAAGCTGCCTCAATGAAAGCCGCGGCCCGATGTCGACATTCCGCCTGTGCCGCTCAGTGCATGAATGCTGTTTGGAGAGCCAAAACCATCCAAAACGGGAAACGCTGCGTGGTGCAAATATCAGACAATGCTTTGACTGACGGCCCCAAACTCCATTTGTTTCCTTCAGCTGCACAATACCAATCCCAGTAGCCAGTAAGAACCCCGGGCGGTTACATTGGTCCGGCAATCAATCTAACGTACGAGAGAGGTGCATGGGGAGGGGGGGGGGGGCAGGGGGGGCACCAATCAATCAATCAATCAATCAATCAATCACTCACTCACTCACTCACTCACTCACTGAATCAATCAATCAATCAATCAATCAATCAAGCAATCAATCAATCAATCAATCAATCAATTAATCAATCAATCAATCAATCAATCAATCAATCCTTCAATCACTTACTCACTCACTCACTCACTCACGCAGTCACTCAATCAATTAATCAATCAATTAAGCAATCAATCAATCAATCAACCATCAAGCAATCCATCCATCTACGAATGGGTGGGAGGGGGGGGGGGGAAAAAATGGTTATAAGGGGGGCCCTGGGGGCAGGGTTTTGACATTGGGAGTATAGTTTTACCACATTGCCTCTTAACCTCCTATCGTGCCTGTTCTGTTTTATCATCAAAATTTGCTCTATCCTCTTTTTCAAGGGGGTTTCTGAGGACTAAATTATTTACATTTTTTTCGTTTTCAATAAGTCAAGCAATGGCAACCGTATTCACTTTTTTAAAGTTTTCAATGAGGTCAGCAACATCACCTCATTCGTTTTAAAAAACCCCAGAATGTTTAAAATAATAGAGTGTAGAGTAATTAAACACCTTATTCATTTCAATATTTTTCACCCCCAAAAAATAGTACTGCAACAGATGACTAACTCTATAAACATTAGTTTTAATCACATTATATTGAAATAATATGATTAAAAACAATCACCACCAATCATTGTCATGTATTCAAGCCGTTCAAAAATATCATTAACTGGTTCTACATTTAATTGTTTTTCTGTCTTTGGTTTTTCTGTCTTTGTTTCTTCTTTATCAGTTATTGAATTGTCCTTATGTCGTTTTGTTCTTTCGTGCCTTGCTTTGTTATGAAGTCCTATCATTATTTTACAACAAGGACATTCATATTGTTTATGTTTAGTTCCCTTTTCATTTGTTGTGCGATGTTCCTCCATATACTCTATACTCCATACTCTTTTAACTATTTTTCTCAACATTTTTTACAATTTTTTCATTATGAAACAGTCTAAGATTTCATCATTTTCAAGGTTCGGGTTTCAGACAATTTTAAGGCTTTCTGGGGGATTGAAGAATTTAATCGTATTATAAGATAATAATATGAATAAACTGACTGAATTACACAGGTTCATCAACAATTAGTTTAAACCTTATGCTTTTTAAACCTTCAAAATTCATTCTACTTCTTTCATCATCAATACAACTGTATATTTGTTGATGCGCCGCTCTCATTACATCAGCTATATTATCTATGGTTATATTATCTACAACATCATCACTATGAAAATTTAAAGTAAAAGTGCTAAATTCATCGTCTTCATAATAATTGAAATGATGAAATCTTACAAACATATCTATCATAACTATTATCGTTGCTTCATAACCTTCATCGGTTTCAATGTCATCTAACAAACAATCTAAGTTTTCATTTTCATTAAAAAGTATATTTTCAATGCTTTTAATGCTTAAAGGTATATTTCTAGAAATGCAATACTTAATTATGTGTCTCTTTATATCATAACTATCTTCAACAGTATAGTGCTTGGTCTTTATTTTTGTTTCAGTTCTGTTTATTTTATAGCGATTTTGTATTCTCTTTAATGTCTTAATATGATTATGTTTTATTTTCAAATACTCAGGTTCTCCTAATTTATATGAAATGATACTTTTTAATACTTCAACAGGTAAGTTAGTCATTTTCTCTTAATATATTAAGGTCTTGTTTCTTTAAGTATATATTTGACTTTAAGGTAGTTTAATCATATTATAAGTTAATATGAATAAACTTAATCATAAATCTCTATAATTAAACCAGTCTATAATCAACCTTTTCTTTTCTAACAAATGACAAACGAATTTATGGTAAAACTCATTATTAAAAATGTTTTTATAAACGACTTTGTCTTTGTTTTCTATATATTGCCATTTCAACATTTTAAGAAAATCTCTACACATTGAAATGCTAATTTTTTACAAGATACATAACCATCATTATTATGAAAAAGTAAATTATAATGAAATTGAGTAGCGGTTTCATAATACAAGATTAGCCTATTGTCATATCCATACTCTTTTAATGTTTTGTCTAAACCAGTTGTAAATATTGTCCGTAATGATTTTTTCGTTGGACATTTATTTAACCTCGTCATATACCAAATCCACTTATCCATTTCTTTTAAATTGTCAGGTTCGTTTTTCATTAAATGTTTTGTAATGGTGCATCTTTTACAACATACAAAACTCAATATATTATCAATGATACAGTCAGGAAATATGTCATTTGCTTTTTTGACTTTGTTGTTGTATATCTTACAACCACGGCATTTTACAATTTCTTTTGTCAATTCTTCTCTGATACACTTATTCATTTTTTTCCTTAATATATTAAGGGGTCATTTCTTTAAGTAGTTTTATTTTTTCTTCTTGCCTCTGCTACTTTTTGTGTCAGCGCTTTCTGGGCTTCTGCTCCTGCTTCTTGTTTCCATTTGTTCCCTCGTCCATTCACTACCTCTTGCTATTTCTTCGGGTGACCGACTTCTGCTTCTCGTTTCCATTTGTCTTATACCCCATTGACTGCCTCTTGCTCTTTCTTCTGGTGAGTGACTTCTGCTTCTTGCTTCTACCTGTCGTCTTGTCCAGAATGATGCCCTTGGTTGTTCTTCTTGTTCTTCGGATTGAATGGACGGTGAGGATGACTTCTTTTCTCGTTTGAATAATTCAAACACACTCTTGTCTTCTCCACCTAAAAATATGTTTCTTAATGACTTTATTTCTCGGCTTTCCTCTTTCTTATCTTTTTCGGTTGATGCTGATGACGATGATGATGTTAAATGAAGACTTTGTAAATCTTCATGCTTTTCATCTTTTGGTTCATCTTTTGGTTCATCTTTTGGTTCATCGTTTGGTCCTGAAATTGCATTGCTATAAATTTCATCAGCAAAATCTTTTACTACATATCTTGTTGTTTGTGCGTCTGCCTCGTTGTTTTCATATAACTGTGATGTTGGTGCTATTTCATCAAACATATCAGGGAACAATTCATGTTGAAGAACTTGTTTATCAGTTTGAACCCTAGCATTCAATCGTAGTCTCCTATCGTATTTTGAAAGGTCAAAATCATCAAAGTCTATATTATTAATTGATTTGTCAAATGTCTGTCTTTCAGGGATAATTTCAATTTTTAATCTGTGTGTCATCGCTTCTTTCAGCATTTCATCAAATGTAGGGCGTCGTCTTAATCCATAATATTTATCAGTCATATTAAATATTATAGATTATTTATTGTTGGGTTGCTTTATGGACGAAGTATTTATTATAAACATTGTCCTCATAATATTTTTGTAGTTTAACCTTCACTGCGTTTCTATCTACTCCTGTTGTATTGTTATATTCATCTAATAATTCTTTGAACTCATCATATTTAACAGCGTTAATTACATTGAATTGATGTAGTTTTGAAATTATACTATCCATTAAACTTCTTGGATTTTTTGCTAAATATACCGGCCACATCCACTTTATACCACTTAAATAATTTTTGAAAATTCGTTCATCATCAACATCTTCATTTTCAACATTTTGTAATTCCATTTCGTTTGCTTGTTCTTGCATTTCCATTATCTCAGCATTAGTAATGGTTGTTTGCGCGTCATCGTCATCATCCTTACCTTTTTTCAATGCTTCTACTTCAACTACAGGGTCGTTTTCTTCATCTTCTTCTTCCCCTTCCTCTAATGGTTCTAATTCTGGCATTTCATCAGCGGACACCATTGAATGAATTTCTACACCTTCTGGTATTGATTGTTTTGACACAGCACTTGCCATTTCATCGTGTTGTTCTCTCCAAAGTCTCATTTTTTCAGCAAGTTCTTCTTTCTGTTTGTTTGCTTCCGCCAATCTTTCATTAATGAAAGACTGCTGTTGTTTCAGTGTGTCATCAAGTTTAGCTCTTACACTACCACCGTCCGACGACGCTTCTTTCATAACTTCTTCTCTTCTGTTCAGTTCTTGTTTCTTCTGAATATCCAAAGCATCTTTATTATCAAACTGACTACCGTATTGATTTAATCTGTATCTGGTTGCTTTTCTGTCTATTACATTTTCAATTGATGGACGGTTCTCATCTCCTACTAATGTTTCTTTCAATAGTTCATCATAAGAAGGTCTCAAATGTAATTGTGATTTCAATGACCCTACTTTTACCGGTCCTACTGTATTCAATCTATTCATTGATTTAATCATAGTATATTAATTATTTAGAAAAATAAATTAATCAGAGATATTCTTAATCATTTCTTCTAAATGTTTCTTTCTTACAGTTAGTTGTTCCTTTGTTTGTATTCCGTCTGGTGACCGTGTGTTGTCTAATATGTTTCTTATTCTGTCTAACTCTTTTCTATAACTTTCGGTTCTGTTGCTTTCAACTAAATCGTTTCTATACTTTATTAATGCTCCTTGTGATTGTTTCGCTTCCAGTGTGTCCTTCAACTGTTTAAAGTAATTCATACGCGAGGCAACTCCCCATAAATCTGAAACGTCATAATGGCGTTCTACTTGTGGTGCTCTTTTGAATTCTACATTTCTATGACTTCTCATAAGCATGATGTATATATATATAATTAGATTATTATTTAAAACATTGATGAAGATAATTTGTTTATTTTTTCTTGTTTATCTTGTTTTTTCTTTTGTTTAAGTTCTTCATAATGTTGGTTTAATAGTTCTGTTGCTGTGGGTTTCTTAATGGTTTCTTTAATCACTTCTTGCTTAATCTCATTCTTAATTTCTTCTTTCAATTCTGGTTGAATCTTTCTAATATTCTTTTGTGGATTGACTGGTAATAATTCAGTAGGCACACCCTTACAATTCTTAGGATGTGAAAAACGAAGTGATTTAGCATTCATAGATTTACCACATTTTTCACATTGGACTACTTCAATTTCTTTCTTTGTTCTTGGTAATGCTTTTGCTTTTGCTTTTGCTTTTGGTTTGTCTATGGTTTCTTTTGTTGGTTCTTCAGTTGGTTCTTCTGGCGTTGGTTCTTCATTAACTGTTTCATTTTGTTCAACAACCTCATTATTAATAGGTGCTTCGTCTGTTTTAGTTTCATTATTAACATCTACTACCTCAATACTTGTCATATAATATATTCTATATATTTTCTATTAAATTTCTATATAGAATATATTTAAATAATATCACTTTTTACGAAAAGGAGACTCAGACTAACATTAACCCCATTCAAATTAATTTCATTACCTAATGAATTAGACAACCAGAAGTCTAACTGTTTAAAGCTTCTATTTGACACATCCAAATAATCGAGAGGGTTCATTTCATTATCAAAGACAATTCCCGCGTGTGGTGCTGTGACTGGTACTTTCTTAACAACTGTGCTATCGCCTGTTCTTAAATTTACTTGATTATAATTAGACAATTGAGAAGAATGAATATAAATATTTCTAATAGGTTGAAGATTAATAAACTCAGACACATAAGGATTATTGTATTGATAAACTGCAACTTGATAATTTCCTAAAACTTCATTAACAGACTGTAAGTTATTAACATTAAAACTTCCATTCCATATATAATCTGCATATGTTAGTTTCATTTGTTCATCAGTTAATACAGCGAACTTTCTATCAGCATAGTTTGAATAAATTGTTATTTTATTAGTTTTTACACTGTAAGAAATTTCATAAGTATTTGAGAAATTAGCATTATCAACAATACCATTTATTTTTGCCTTTTAATTCTGTTGCTAGTTCTGTACCAGTATAAACTCCTTCTGCCAGTGCAACAGCAATCCAATGGACATTAGTATTATCTTCATCTGGAACTAATGGAGAAGAATAAAAGTATAATATATTATTTAATCCTGACTGAATTGAATACCAAGAGTTAGGTAATGTTACTTCGTGAATGTAGCAATGAACTCCGTTGTCTGTTTGTAATGTTTCCGGCAATTCAACTTTGAAATTTGATGATGTACCACTAATTCTATGAGCGCTGTCAATATAGACCTTCTTGTATGTCAACATAATATATTTTTAATTAGAAAATAAATTTTCTAATTAACAATTATTCTGTTGCTTAGGACTTCGTCGTATGTCAGCATTATTAATTAATTGAGAAATTAATTTATATCTTTATTTATATGATTAATAATAAAAAGTTAATTTATGAAATGAAGCATGGGAAAATTAAACATTATCAACCTTATAAGAAAACAACTAAAATAACTGATGTCATGAAACAAACTGACAAAATATTAAATAGTTATTATCCTAATTCAAATTTAACTGATGCACAAGGGTTAAGTAGAGCATATGGTAATGGTAAAGGTTTTTATATTGATGGTGATAAAATGTATGTAGCAGGAACATTTGGAAAAGGAACGTTTGGAGGTGCTGTTAATGACATTCTGGCGGATGTAGGACTTCCCTTTAAAATGACACGATACTCACAAAGATATAAAGACACATCAAAAGCATTGGATGAAAACAATGAAGTTAAACACCTTATAACTCATAGTCTCGGTTCAAGTGTAGGGGCACAAATAACAAAAGATTACCCTGAAAGAGAATTAACTTTAACCAGTTATGGAGCGCCGTTTATATCACGAAGGTCTAAAATTACTGATGATTACATTAATTTTAGAAGTATCTTAGACCCTGTCAGTATTGCTGACCGTGGTGCTATAACTGTTTATACTGGTTCATTAAATCCCTTTACTAATCATGATTACATAACTGGATACGGAGATACGGGTCGTGATGTTTCAAGAAGCATTGAACCTGTAAGAGAGATAACATAGTTAAATAACTACTTAAATATATGAATATATAGTATTATATATGTATAATCAGTTAAAAGAAAACTTGACAGAAAGTGAAACAACATTTAAACCATTAACACTTGTAGAAAGATTAAGGGATTTAAATAGAGATAATAAACGAACACATGTAAAATGTCAGTGTGGATGTTTCATTATTAGGAGTGTCAGAGTTAGACCTGACTATATTGATTATAACTGGATTACTTCAATTTATAATATGATTGTACCAAAATATATAAATGGTTATGTCCTCATCAATGACAACACTAACAATTGTAATCACACTCAATCAGACCTTGATGAAATAGTAAAAAGAAAAAACGCAAAACTATTTTCATATTATTATTATGATACAACGTAAGAAATATGACAATGAAACAACAGATGATATGATTAAGAATGAAAATAAAAAGTATAAGAAAAGTTCATATGATGAAATTAGAGAATTGTTTTAGAGAAAGAAAAAGGCAATAATCCAGTTGAAGATAAGATTAAGAAAAAGAAAATGAAAATATTTAAAAATAATAATTCTAATCAAAAGGATTACACTAAATTATTTAATTTAGTTTAAATTATTTCTAAATTAAATTATATATAGCAATGGAAACTTTTAGTGCTGAAGATATTCTAATTGACAACCTCTCATTTAAATTAAATAAAGGTGCAAGTTATATCAACGACCGTCGTTCTGTCTCGTTTTTTCCTTCTGGGAGTAATATCTACACCCCTTCATCTGGTCAACGTGTGTTGAAAATAGCTTTAAATGCTGAAGATAATACTTGGCTTGACCCGCAGAGTGTAATGGTTTATTTCACCGTTGAAAACACTGACCCGTCAGACAATAAACGCTTACGTCCTCTGTCTCCTGCTTATTCCTTTTTTAGAAGAGCAAGACTAATTGCTGGTAATCAACTTGTTGAAGACATTGATTATTACAACCGAAATCATCACATGATGAGTTGCTTGATGTCAAAAGGAGCAAGAGACAATGAAGACGCCCAGAGTTTTGGTTATAGATATGATGATGATTTAAACACACGTCGTGCAGTTCCTGCATCGGGTCATATTGGTCCTGCATATGACGCTTACACAATTCCAGGCTTTAGAAGAAAAATGGTTGTCGGATTTAAACCGATGCTTGGTTTATTCAATCAATTTAAGTATATCCCGTTAAAAGCGTGTCCTCTTGTTTTAGAACTTGAACTGGTTTCAAATTTTAGTGATTGTGTTGTTACAGTTGGTGGTACGAGGTTTCCAGCAAGTGGCAACACAGATACAAGCCTTCATACAAATGAGCAGTTCTCAATTAGTAACGCATTCCTTCAAACTGATTTGGTAAGCTTGGACAATGACCTTCATAATAAATATGTTGCACACCTACTTGATGGGAAAGAATTACCTATTACTTATAATACTTATATTTGTCAATCTAATCAAGTTCCCGATGGTTCGTCGTCAATTAACACTACTGTTGTTCGTTCAGTGTCTAAACTCGCTGCCGCGTTCATCAGTTTTAACAAAAGCGGAGTAGGCGATACTCACGTTATGAAAGAATACAACAATTTCTATCATCCTATGTATAATTTGAATTATCAAGACAGTGGATACTACAATTCCGACCTTGATTTAGAATTTCAACTTCAATTAGGGTCAAAACTATATCCTGAGTATCCTTGCCGTTCATTAACACAAGCATTCTATTATTTACGAAAAGCATTAAATTTACCATTGTTCCATCAACACCATTTATCAATTGAATATTCTGCTTATCGTGTTGATAAGTTTATCTTTGCTATGGATTTCGAAAAGGTTCCCGATAGTTCATATACTGGAATTAACACGAAAGCTGGACAACAGCTTTTAATTCGTGTGAAACCTATTGGAAGTATGGTAACAGCAAATATGCCTGACACGATTTACATAACATTAGTATCAGAACAAATATTATCCATTAGAGACGCCGGAGTGCAGATACTCGATTAAAAATAAGTAAAAATGATAATATTAAAAATAAATAAATATTATCATTTTCTACTATTAATATATAATGCCTTCAATAAATTTAACAAACTTTGAGAATGTTGTAGCGCACACAATTAGCGAAATCAATTCTACAAGCGGGGTAACAAACATTAGAAACATATACGCTAATCAATCAGATATAATTGATTTACTCAACAACAAAGCAGACCAAGTAGATACTTACACAAAAGCACAGATTGACGCTAATTTTTATGATATAACTGAAACATATGACAAAACAGAAATTAATGTATTATCAAATAATATTAGTTCAAATACATTTTTAATAGGTAATCTGACAATAACTTCAAATACAAATTTTAATAATATTTCATCAAATACACATTTAATAAATAATTTAAATGCAACATCAACAACACATTTTAATAGCATCAGTTCCAATTCTAACTTAATTAATACAAATTTTAATAATATTTCATCAAATACACATTTAATAAATAATTTAAATGCAACATCAACAACACATTTTAATAGCATCAGTTCCAATTCTAACTTAATTAATACAAATTTTAATAATATTTCATCAAATACAAATTTAATAAATAATTTAAATGCAACATCTACAACACATTTTAATAATATTTCATCAAACTCTCATTTAATATCTCAATTACAAACAGGTTCATTTGATAGTAATTTATACAAGTAAGGTCCGGCAGAGCCGGGGGGCGGAAGTTTCAAAGCAGTGAACAACTATAGTTTGGAGAACTGTCCTTGGCCCCTTGCTTCTCTTTCTCTCTCTCTTTTTCTCTCTTTCTCTCTTTCTCTCTTTCTCTTTCTCTTTCTCTTTCTGTTTCTCTGTCTCTTTCTCTCTCTTTCTATCTATCTCTCTAGCTATCTCTACATCTGTTTATTGATCTATCTATCTACCCATCTTTCTCTGCACTTAAAAGTTGCGATGTTCAATCCCCGAAAGTTGACTTCGCGTACTACTTTCGTACTTAAAAGTTGCGATTTTCGAGCCCCGGCTGCGAAAGTGGACTTTGCGCACTACTATCGTACTTAAAAGTTGCGATTTTCAAGCCCCAGCTGCGAAAGTTGACTTCGCGTACTACTTTCGTACTTAAAAGTTGCGATTTTCAAGCCCCGGCTGCGAAAGTGGACTTTGCGCAGTTGCGATTTTCAAGCCCCAGCTGCGAAAGTTGACTTCGCGTACTACTTTCGTACTTAAAAGTTGCGATTTATCTATAGATCTACCTATCTATCTACCTCTCTATCTCCTATCTATCTATCTACCTCTCTATCTCTTTATCTATCTAGCTAGTTATTTGTCTATCTATCTACAAATCTATCTATCTCTGTCTATCTCTGTTTCTCTATCTCTTTCTATCTATTTCTCTAGCTATCTCTATATCTGTTTATTGATCTATCTATCTACCCATCTTTCTCTGCACTTAAAAGTTGCGATGTTCAATCCCCGAAAGTTGACTTCGCGTACTACTTTCGTACTTAAAAGTTGCGATTTTCGAGCCCCAGCTGCGAAACTGGACTTCACGTACTACTTTCGTAGTTAAAAGTTGCGATTTTCGAGCCCCAGCTACGAAAGTGGACTTCGCGTACTACTTTCGTACTAAAAAGTCGCGATTTTCGAGCCCCAGCTGCGAAAGTGGACTTTGCGTACTACTTTCGTACTTAAAAGTTGCGATTTTCAAGCCCCGGCTGCGAAAGTGGACTTTGCGCACTACTTTCGTACTTAAAAGTTGCGATTTTCAAGCCCCAGCTGCGAAAGTTGACTTCGCGTACTACTTTCGTACTTAAAAGTTGCGATTTTCGAGCCCCGGCTGCTCAAATCTGTGCTTGACCTTGCTAAAGCGCTGCGCCTGCCACAAAATCTGTACTTGACCTTGCGAAAGTGCTGCGCGTGCCACGAATTTTGCACTTGACCTTGCGAAAGTGCTGCGCCTGCCACAAATTCTGTACTTGACCTTGCGAAAGTGATGCGCCTGCCACGAATTTTGTACTTGACCTTGCGAAAGTTGCGATTTTCGAGCCCCAGCTGCGAAACTGGACTTCACGTACTACTTTCGTAGTTAAAAGTTGCGATTTTCGAGCCCAGCTACGAAAGTGGACTTCGCGTACTACTTTTGTACTAAAAAGTCGCGATTTTCGAGCCCCAGCTGCGAAAGTGGACTTTGCGTACTACTTTCGTACTTAAAAGTTGCGATTTTCAAGCCCCGGCTGCGAAAGTGGACTTTGCGCACTACTTTCGTACTTAAAAGTTGCGATTTTCAAGCCCCAGCTGCGAAAGTTGACTTCGCGTACTACTTTCGTACTTAAAAGTTGCGATTTTCGAGCCCCGGCTGCTCAAATCTGTGCTTGACCTTGCTAAAGCGCTGCGCCTGCCACAAAATCTGTACTTGACCTTGCGAAAGTGCTGCGCGTGCCACGAATTTGCACTTGACCTTGCGAAAGTGCTGCGCCTGCCACAAATTCTGTACTTGACCTTGCGAAAGTGATGCGCCTGCCACGAATTTTGTACTTGACCTTGCGAAAGTGCTGCGCCTGCCACGAATTTGCACTTGACCTTGCGAAAGTGCTGCGCCTGCCACGAAATCTATACTTGACCTTGCGAAAGTGCTGCGCCTGCCACGAAATCTATACTTGACCTTGCGAAAGTGCTGCGCCTGCCACGAAATCTACACTTGACCTTGGGAAAGTGCTGCGCCTGCCACGAAATCTACACTTCACCTTGCGAAAGTGCTGCGCCTGCCACGAAATCTATACTTGACCTTGCGAAAGTGCTGCGCCTGCCACGAAATCTATACTTGACCTTGCGAAAGTGCTGCACCTGCCACGCAATTCAAACCTAGCGAAACCTTCGCGCGGCCGTGCCAATGGTCCCGTCTCCGAGACCGTTCCGAGACCGTTCCGAGACCGTTCCGGGACCGTTCCGAGACCGCCTCCGTACAGGCGTCGCGACCGAGGTGGTTTGCGCACTGTCCGGAAGCCCAATTCACGCATGGCACCAACGTTTCTGCAACTTGCTATCCCCCAGCTCGCAGAAAGTGGACGCAGCACCTTGCGAAAGTGCTGCGCCTGCCACGAAATCTGTACTCGACCTCGCGAAAGTGCTGCGCCTGCCACGAAATCTATACTTGACCTTGCGAAAGTGCTGCACCTGCCACGCAATTCAAACCTAGCGAAACCTTCGCGCGGCCGTGCCAATGGTCCCGTCTCCGAGACCGTTCCGAGACCGTTCCGAGACCGTTCCGGGACCGTTCCGAGACCGCCTCCGTACAGGCGTCGCGACCGAGGTGGTTTGCGCACTGTCCGGAAGCCCAATTCACGCATGGCACCAACGTTTCTGCAACTTGCTATCCCCCAGCTCGCAGAAAGTGGACGCAGCACCTTGCGAAAGTGCTGCGCCTGCCACGAAATCTGTACTCGACCTCGCGAAAGTGCTGCGCCTGCCACGAAATCTATACTTGACCTTGCGAAAGTGCTGCACCTGCCACGCAATTCAAACCTAGCGAAACCTTCGCGCGGCCGTGCCAATGGTCCCGTCTCCGAGACCGTTCCGAGACCGTTCCGAGACCGTTCCGGGACCGTTCCGAGACCGCCTCCGTACAGGCGTCGCGACCGAGGTGGTTTGCGCACTGTCCGGAAGCCCAATTCACGCATGGCACCAACGTTTCTGCAACTTGCTATCCCCCAGCTCTCCTGATTTCAGCTTTTCTCGTAGCTTTTTTCGCGCACATCCATGTATCTTAAAGCTATCTATCTGTCAAGCTGGTTATATGTCAAAGCTATCTATCTGTCATGCTAGTCTTTGGAAAGCTATCTATGTGTTAAGCTGGCTATATGTCAAAGCTATCTATTTGTCATGCAAGCCTATTGGAAAGCTATCTATCTGTCAAGCTAGCTATATGTCAAAGCTATCTATTTGTCATGCTAGCTACCTGTCATAGCTATATGTCAAAGCAGCTAGCTCATTTAGTTCCAGTACTACGGAAGTTTCTTGTTAAACTTCCTTTGATTACAATAAAATAACAACTAATAATTTATTATCAGATAAGTTAAATACATCAATATTAAATAATACAATAATTCAAAATATAACAACTACTTCAACTTTCAAAATAGCGAATTTTGGAAATTACAATAATTTTTATGAAATGTATAATAATTATTTTGATACTTATGTTTATGGAAGTTTAACAGGCGCGACAATGTTTTTAAATCAACGAGGATTCGGTGATGTAGAAATTAACAACAGTGCTAATTTTCAAAATGATAAAATAATATTAAATCATAATACTACAATATTTTAAGTAATTTACAAGTATCAGGCTTATTTTCTTGTTCATCTATTTTAGATGTTGCAGGTTCAGATGCTAGATATGTTTTACAATCAGATGGATTAAATTCATTAATAACAGGAAATACAAACACAATCAACTCAATAATTACTAGCAATAATTCACAGGATACATCATTAGGACAAAAGTTGGATAAAATAGATACTAATGTTCAATCGGTAGCAGGTGCTATTAATTTTAGTGATAATACAACTTTACACAGTAATTTAAATATGTTGACTACTGGTTCTATAATATGTAATAAGTTTAGTACTACACCATCACCTAATTTAGGATTGCAAATGACTTTTCAAATGTTTAATAGAGAGTTCAATATTAATAGAGATGGCAGAATGTGGATGAGTAGCGCAGGAGGTCAATGGGAAACTCAAATAGGAGATGCTAATGTTGGACGTGTGTGGGTTAAGGATAGATTCGGTTTAGGTGCTGTTGGTGTTAACGGTTATGTTTTAAACTGTGCCGGAAAATCGAGATTTACTGATGCAGTTGATTTTATAGGAACTGACAAGGCAGTAAATCTTAACAATGGTTCATATTTGAATTTTAATAATAATGGTTCAATACGAAGATATACTCCTGATGCTATAGAAGGTTTATATATGTCTCATGATGATTTTGTTGCCATTAGTGTTGGCGATGTTAGTAATGCTTCTAATCAATATATGATGTGTGATGGATTAGTTAATAAAACTATTTTTAGTAAACCTATAGATGTGTTAGGTAATATTTATACAAATGCTTCTGTTAATTGTGATAATGTTAATATTGATACCGATGGTAAATTAACAATTGATACAAATTGTGAATTATATAGATATGTTAGTGCTTTTTCATCTTTTGATATGAGGAATACTGATGTTAATTCTTCAATTACATTTATTTGTGGAGACCCCGCTGTTCAGTCTAACATAGTCGGAGCAGTTAATATTTCTACTGGATGGACTTTTAATACAAGTACTGCCGATTTTATGGGCAATTATTTGCAGACGATGTTTATGTTAAAACTAATGGAGCATTAAGAAGCAATCATATAGCGCCTAATGGCGGGGCGCTAGTTACTATCGATACTAACCTAGCAGTTCAAAATGCATATCTAGCAACAAATACAATACAATCTTTTGATTTAACAACAGAACCTTACTGGTTCTTCATATATTCTTTCTTGAAACATTTTTAACATTCTATAATATATAATAGATTTATTTTATTTTAAAAGCTTTCTCAAATCTAACATAAAACATATTATTAACATCTTTGGAATTCATATTGACATAAAAGAAGGAGTAGGGCTTATCATCTACTGCTTTATGATACATATTTAACAGTTGCTCTTTATCAACGATGGCCGAGTTTTCCTCAATGAATGACATTAACTCTGACACATTCTTTAACTTGAAGATATACAACGAACTAGAATTCAACCTAATGATTGGAGCTAGGACACGATATTTTTGAACGCTTAAACAAAAACTAATGGCATCGTGCCTCCCTCTCGTTGCCAGTCCATGAAGTAACTTACTATATCTAACAAATCTAGGGTCGTCTGCAAAATCATCAACTACGATTAAAATTGAATGTAGTTTCTTCATCTTCTGTTCTTTCATATAATGAATTATCTTTCTTTGTGTGTTAATTATTTCTTCCAGTTCTTCAGGTTGGTAGGTGTCATAATACAACTTTTCTTTTTCATCATCAACCTTCATATTATCTTTTTGATATTTCTTGACTTCAACGAAGGTAGGGTCATTATGAACAGACGGACTAAAAATGAATATACGAGCGAAGCAGTCCCTATAAACATTTAGGATAAGGTTTTGAATTAAAACTGTTTTGCCACCCGTTGATGAAGCAACAACAATTGAGCGAAAAGGTAGTTTTGGTACATGTTCATATTTAGATTGTTTGAAATCGTAATCAGTTATATTTATTGGTTTTATTATTGGAACGTTTGTCATAATTGATATTAAAGATATATAGAAAATTATATTTAAAAATTAACTTGTAATTATTATTGAATGGAACATCTTTTTTATGATATGCTGGTAGTGAATATCATAAAAACGGAACAGGTTTCCATTGCTTCAATCAGTAAGCATTGAAGCTAATTAGTTTGAATTAGTTTGAACCTCGCTTGCGTTGTCCAGTGCAATGAAAACTCCAAGTGCTGTGCCCCCCATCAATATTCTATTATGCATGAAATAATAAGATTAAATAATTATTTCATCTTATTATTTATATGAATAGGAGTTATTCAGATTATATTGATATAATAAATGAAGTACAACATGTAGAAGATGTTGTTATAACAGATAATAGATTTAAAAGAGTATGCTATTTTGTTTTAGAATTAATTAAGTTTGTGATACAATATATTAAAAATATAAATATTAATATAGATGGGAAGAAAGAAAATCAAAAAGAATAAGACAGAACCAGCTGTATCTTCAATAGATGAAGAAATTGTTAAAGAAGCATCAGTTATTGAGTTTGCTTGTCCTATGTGTAAAAAGATGTTAGAAATGAAAAATGAATTAGAAATACAAAAGAAAGGAAATTGTAAATGTTCATGTATTCCAACAAGTTTCAAATTGAGTAAACAAGATAAAAGGATGAATATTGATAAAACTAAAGACAGTATCAACTTAGAAACTGATGCTCATAACATTACATTTAAATGGGGTAAGGATGCAACACTCTCGGAAAATGGTGATAACGAAACACAAGAAACTATTAAACAAATGATGAAAAATTAGCATTTAAGGAGTAGATTTAACACCACTTCAAACGCATAAATAAATATATAAATATTTATATAATCATAATGCCAACTATGAATGGAGAAGACCATAGAATTATAACTTTCGACAATGAAGAAATTAACGACATATTCAATGGTGATGTAAACTTTGCTAAACAATTGAGCGAAGAATACTTTTATTGGTTTGATGCTAAATTCAGTGATAAATATTTTATGAAAGGTATAACTAAACCGGAAAAATTTGATAAAATATTAAAGTTTTTTGAAATTACAGGTGACGAGGAAGGTTTAATACAAATGAAAAATAAAATTGATGAAAGACTTTTAGAATATAATTTATTTACATACATAAAATTATATTATTCAGGTAAATTGTATAATAAAACGCATAAATAAATAAATAAAATAATTATATAAATATTTATATATATAGAAATGTCAGAAAATGGTGATTCTACAATTAACGATTTAATGAAAAAGATTATAATTATTAGTAAGAATATTAAAACATTAACTGAACTTATTAAGAATATCGATGAAAAAATAAACCAACCTAAAAGCAATAACGAAGACGATAAGGAGAAGATGGATAAAATCTTTGAAAAGAAACAAATAGGACGTCCTGCAGGTTCGTTTGAAGATAAGCAGAAACAATATATGGAAATGTTAAACAAAGGGCGTATTAAACAACCAAAGTCTGAAACATTAGAATATTACAAACTGTTTAAGAACGAAGAAGGAAAATACGAAATAAATGATTAAATAAAACTACTTAAAGAAATGACCCCTATATATAATAGAGAACTGATGACTACATTAAAATGCAGTTGTAAAATTACAGGAAACAATTTGGATTTTGAAAAAGAAGTTAAAAATGATAGAGGATTAATTGAAAAAATACATAGAATGAGTTATTACCATAAACATTATATTAATATTTGTGGAGAGTGTGAAAAGAAAGCAAATATATTTAATGATATGGAGAAAAAGAAGATAGACATTGAAAAAGAACAGTTTAAAATAATATGTAAAGAACCTGAAATAGATGAAGGGATGAGTTTTGAAGAAATGGTAGAAGCGGGAATTTTACTTCCAAATGGAGTAAGTTAAATCAATACTTCTTAATATTATTCATAAATATTAAGAATTATTTTATTCTATTCTTTTTAAATAATGAGTAAATTATCAAAAGATGAGGTTTTACATAAACTTTATTACAATGTTGAAACTGGGTTCGGTTCAGTCAATGAGTTATACAAACAAGCAAATAAAGAAGGACTGGGTATAACATTAGATGAAGCTAGGACATTTATGAAAAAGCAACCTATCAAGCAGGAGAAAGGATATAGCAAATACAACAGTTTTTCAGCACCTTTCGCAAGATATGAATATCAGTTAGACATAATGGATATGATTTCACTGATGAAGGCAACGGGCACATCAGATTTAAGCAGTCCAAGATATGGATTAATATTGAACCGATGAAGGTTAGAGACGGTGAGACTGTTTATAAGGCAATACTTCAATGCTTCAAAGTATTAGGTCATCCGATGAGTATTTATACAGATGATGACGGGGCATTCGCATATAAGAAATTGCAAGAGTATTTAAAAGGTGAAGCAATAAGAAGCATCATAACATTGACACACGCTAATGTTGCTGAACGCTCCATTCGCACAGTTAAAAAGATGTTAGGAGACAGAATAAAAGCGACTGATAGAACTTGGACGAGTTTATTGCAAGCAGTCTTAAACAAGTATAATCAGCAAATGACACACGGGACGACAAAACTTACACCTGATGAAGCACACAAAGACGAAAACGAAGTAACAGCAAAGGCGAACTCGTTGATGAAGGAAAAGTATTTACGAAAGTATCCTAAATTAAATGTCGGTGATAAAGTCAAAATTTATAACAAAGGAAAAGGAAATTACACATCAAGAAAGGAAACCACAAGCCGGTGGCACAATACTATATACACCGTTTCAAATATAGGTCGTGATATGATGCTTAATAAGTATTATGAAATTGAAGGGAACACCAAGAAATATAACAGACACGAATTACTCTTAATAAATGAATAACATTATTTTAAGATAATGTTATCAGTTTGTATTAGTTAAATATTTATAACATACTTTCTCAACAGCATTCTGATAAGCTCTTTCTCTATGAATTCTTTTACATTTATCAGTCCTTAAATGCTTTGCCATATTAGACTTATTTTTAATCATACAACTGCATCTTTCACATTCTAATGACTTATCATTTTCTATAAAATACTCTTTAAAGTATCCTTCTTCTTTATATTTCTTGTTCAATACATCGTTATATTTTTTCTTACTTTCCTTTTCCTTTGCCTTCTTAATTTCTTCCTCTGTATCTGTTGAGAAGTCTGAAACTTCACCCTCAATAGAATTCCACAACAAATCAAATTCATCATTTGTCATAGAAATTTTCTTTTTATTACCATCTACAATAAAGCAGGTCATTTTACTTAATATATAATATAATTATTTCTTTAAGTATATTTGTAGTTTTACTCGCTACTTTTGTTAAGTTCCTCTAATAAGGTTTTGTGCTTGGTTGATTTTAGATGTTTGTTTAAACTGTCTCGTCTTATTGTCTCACCACATTCACACACATAAGGTCTTGACGCCCACGCATTGATTTGTTGCTTGACTTTGTCAGTGTTTTGTTCATAGTAGTTTCTGTATTGTTGATGTTTTTTATCCTTGTTATTTTCTCTATATTCTTTGTCATATTCTTGTTTGCTACGTCCAGCAATACACATATTCAATGTTGCTATTTCTCTAATGACTTGCCCTTCTCTGCGTTTCAATTGCTCTACATTTTCACACGGGCATTCTTCAACCAGTTCTATATAAAAATGCTCCATACCAAGTTCCTTCATTTTAGTATAGAGATTTAAACATTGAAGTCTGTTGTTCTTTACACAACTTCTATGTGCCTGAAGTCTTTTATATAGTGGTCTCACTGTTGAACCAACATATATATCATCATCAATGGTGTTTCTGATGCTATAGATTTTACCTTTTGAATAATCAATTTGTCCTTTTTTATCCATCTATCTATATAGGTAATCTACTCTTTAAAACAAAGATAATGTCCGTATGGCAATGAATTAATACTGTCTATGTAAAAGCGTTTATTCTCATAGGCGCTAAGCGATTGTTTTGTTTGTTGGATGCTGTATATTTGATGGGCTTTACTTCTTATGCTGTTGAATGTTATAGTGTCACAATTATTGTTTTTGAGTGTATCATCATAAGAATTATATGACAGTTCCTTCTTCACTTTATGTTTAACTATTCCCTTGCTCTTCTTCTCTTCTTTTGATTCATTATGAATTTTGAAACAGTATGATTTCGGTTTCAATGCTATAAAGTTTGTTATAATCTTGCCGTCGGCTTCATCCTTAAAGCAACCAAGTTTCTTCTTGTTTGTTTTATCATAACATTTGTGTTTAGGGTCATAACCACTGAAATCCATATAATCCTTAATGTCATTAAAGTCATCATATACATCTTCGGTTTTAATATGTAATACAAAACTGTCAGTATCAGTATATAACATTCTGATATTATTTTTATATTTCGGTTTCATAATGTCATAGTAAAATGAATACATATGTTTCTTGGATAAGTCTAAAATACTCATACCTACATATATTGGTTTATTCAATTTAACTACACTTTTTGCTTTTTCAACTCCTATAAGATTTTCATTGATGATATGCCTGTATTTGAAATTAGGATTATTAACGCATTTTTGGTATCGTTCAGGTGTGTCAACCAGTTCAAAGTCAATGTGTTCTCTCACATTTTCCATAGTTTTTCCATAAACCGCGTTATTCATTAACTTGTACATATCTTTCTCAAAGTCGCTTGTAGCGTGCTTTCGCTTCTCTGTGTTAAAGTCAATCCACGGTTTCAACCATTGCTTGTGTCTAAATTCTATTACTCTGTTTATTTTCTTGATTTTAAGTCCTTGTTTCAAATAGAATTTTAAAATGTCAATATGTAAAACATAATTTTGTTTATCCATAACATTTAGTATCAACTTGTTTGTTTTCTCATCTTTTGGAGCATGATTAAAATGATATGCTTTGTAGGTTTCTTTCTGATAATCACTAAGCATATCTGCTGATACACTCATAATTTCTGGTGCTAATGGATAATCAGTATGTTTGTCGTGGCATTCTTTCGGATATTCTAAATCAACATCTAAAATATATCCTTTGTTGCTATATTCACTATTGTAATATTTAATGTCTTCTTCTGAGAAATTATCTTTTACAAACTTAATATTCTTATATGGTAGTTTCTTACACATTGCTAATCCATAAAGGTTATTAGCATCTAAATAATTGATGTAGGACGACGGCTTTGTTTCATCATAAGCATCTCCCATATACTTATTATTAGCAGTTGCTTTTCTCATTGAAACCTGACACATACCGCCTCTTAGTCCTTGCTCTATCATTTTATAAACTTCTTCATCATGTAAAAGTTCAAGTTCAATTCCTGTTTTTAATAGCATCGCGTCCCAAGCAAAGTTAGGCAAAGTGTAGTAATGGGCGGGGTCTAATTCAGTTAGACACTGTTTTCTGAAATTCTCATATACATCGGTTAATAATAATACATCTGTTTCTAAATATAAATCGTGATATTCACCAAGGTTTTTGATGTTAAAGTGCTTCCATATTAGTTTTGCTCTTTCGTAGTCTGCGTCGCTTATATTCTCTTCGCTCAATCTACTGTAAAAATGTTTCTTTTCTGGAAGTTCAGTGTCATTAAATTTCTTGAAGTCATTACAATAATCATAAGGATAAACTCCCTTTTCTGTCAGTAAAAATAAATCTTTTTCGTTTTTAATGTATTTTCCTTTGAAACTATATTTAAAATGTTCCTGCCAGTTGTCCCTTAATTTATTATCTTCATATTTTGTTAATTTAACAAGTTTATCTAATGATGATGATAAGAAACTGAAACTGTCCTTAAATTCAAGTCTGTTCAATGAAAAGGTAATAAACTTCTCACTGTTCTGTGCTATTACTGATATTTGTTCTTTCTTTGTGTTTAACTTTTCAAGATTTGATATTATGAGATGAGCATCATAGTTTTTAAGATTATGAAAGAATACTGGTATATGATACTTTTTAAAGCAATAGTCTATATTACATTTCATATGTGCCGCTCCTCTGTATAATCCAGTAAAGTGGCAATGGTCAGCAACTTTCTTTTTCGCTTCTACTCTGTTGTCAAAAGTGCCATTGCATAAGAATCACTTTTTAGCTTCTAAATGTTTAATTTCATCTAAATCTGACATAATCATATCTTTTGGATTTTTCATTTGTTTCATTACATCGTCTCTAATATTGTTTAATGTATCACAAAATTTATCCATACAATCATCACCTCTATATAAAAATGGTTTCATTTCTCCACTGTAAGCATTAACAAGGTTAAGCATATAACCGCTGGGTTTATGATTTTGGTATGTTCCCTTTATTCCATCTGATGTTTCTGTTGTTAAACATTCAAAATCACCGTAAATAACAAATGGCGCTTTCAGTTTCTTAAAATGCTTTTCAAACTTCATTGATGTTCCTTCTTCTGGCATTTTTGTTTGTTGAATGTCATTTGCCATACAACCTTTTATTAAGTGAGAATTTAAAAGTTTTTCTGTTGTAAAACCGTGTTGGCAGTATCTGCAACAAAAAGTTTTTCCTTTGTATTTATTAACTTGACTACCCATTAATCTATTATAATCTTTTATTAAAACATAATGTTCATTATCATCTTTCAATTCGTAATAGATTGATATGACAAGATGGTCTTTCAATCTTCGTTATTCTGTCTGCTCTGATGGTTTGGTTCTCATCTTCAACATAAACATTAACTGATATAGAATTTTGGTTATTTGTTTCAAATGTGTCAATGTCATCGTTGGATGTTGGAAAATTCACACCATCCCATTGAATTAGACTTTCAGTAGTTATTAATTTCTTGTAGTGTCTCATATGTTGTGGATGGTCTTTCTTGAAGACTTCATAAAATTTACATAAAACACAATATTTAAAACATAATTCATCATCATTTTGAATGTTGATACATGCTTTTTTCTTTGAAATCCATTCTGGTAGTTCCATATATCTTCCTGCTCTGTTCGGATTGTATTTGTCGTAGTGGATGGTGATTTTGTTAATCTTATTAATCTTCAATCCTGAATGTTTCAAAGGTGAGTTTTCAATTTGTAATTCAATATCTTTAGGTATATTTTCCAATGCTTTTTTCAAGTCTCCTACATTTAGAATGTTATATCTCCTGCTTCTCATATTGTGTTTTATTTGTATATTTTCCTCAATTGGTTCATCTTCTCCATCATCCTCTTCTTGCTGTCTAAGTTTATCAAAAATAACCTCAACATCAATCAGTAGTTTCATTGACTTTGCTTGTTGTAAAAACTCTGTTAGTTTCTTTTCTTGCCATAAAAGATATGTTAATCCTTTGTATCCCTTGAATGGTATGTTGGATATTGCATATGTGTTGGCATATCCTTTCAATGCCGAAAATGTCTCTGATGTTTTTGCTCCTATTTTTAATCTGTATTTTTGGATCGTTTTAATGCCTCTCATTGTGTTTGATGCTTTTTTTAGAAGATGAAATCGTTTGAAACCTTGTGTGTTGCTGACTTGATTGAGTTTGTTTTGATGTGATGAGGATAATGGTTTGTCTTTGTTGTAATAGTATTCTTTGTTGTTGATGATTAGTTTTTTCAATGGTTTGTTATTCTTCCCTGTTTTTATTTGACCTTCATTATTGGATAATAGATAATCAATTACTGAACCCGTGCTGTATTCCCCTGCCATTTCTCTATACTATATATGGTATTTTCTCTTTAAGTATATTTGGGGGCGGGTTTGGGGGTGGGTCTGGGATTGAGGTTGTAGGTGTTGTGGGTGGTGTGTTTCATTAAAGTGTCAGTTGCAAAACCCTACTTGTTGAAATACACACCCCTATGTATTGGAAAACATACTGCCTATGCTTTGAAATACATAGTGTTGGAATACATACCTCCTATGCATTGGAATGCACACCCCCTATGCATTGGAATGCATACCCCCTATGCATTGGAACGCATACCCCCTATGCATTGGAACGCATACCCCCTATGCATTGGAATACATAGTATTGACATACATAGGGTTAGAATCCTATGCATTGGAATGCATACCCCCTATGCATTGGAATGCATACCTGCACCTTAAAATGAGATGACCTCTATCCCCCAGAAAGCTTAAAAATTGTCTGAAACCCGAACCTTGAAAATGATGAAATCTTAGACTGTTTCATAATGAAAAATTGTAAAAAAATGTTGAGAAAAATAGTTAAAAGAGTATGGAGTATAGAGTATATGGAGGAACATCATACAACAAATGAAAAGGGAACTAAACATAAACAATATGAATGTCCTTGTTGTAAAATAATGATAGGACTTCATAACAAAGCAAGGCACGAAAGAACAAAACGACATAAGGACAATTCAATAACTGATAAAGAAGAAACAAAGACAGAAAAACCAAAGACAGAAAAACA
>CAUJNA010002029.1:0-46662 GCA_963377175.1 Effrenium voratum
CCCCCCTAAGGCCCTTTCTCCCTCTGAGTATTTCCCTTTTCCTCCCCACGATGTTTTCCCCCCTCTCCCTGTTGAGATCCTTTCCCTCCTTTCCCCCCTAAGGCCTTTTTTCCCCCTGCGATCTTCCCCCTTTTCCTTCCTAAGATCTTTTCCCCCCTTGCCTTGTTGAGATCCTTTCCCGCCCTTTCCCCCCTAAGGCGTTTTCCCCCCCAAGATCTTCTCCCTTTTCCTCCCTAAGATCCTTTGCCCCCTTTCCCTGTTGAGATCCTTTCCCCCCTTTCCCCCCTCCCCCCTGAGATCTTCTCCCTTGTCCTCCCCAAGATCTTTTCCCCCGAGATCTTCTCCCTTTTCCTCCCTAGGATCTTCTCCCACCTTTCCCTGTTGAGCTCCTTTCCCCCTTTTCCCCCTAAGGCCTTTTCAGATCTTCTCCCTTTTCCTCCCTAAGATCCTTTGCCCCCTGTCCCTGTTAAGATCCTTTCCCCCTTTCCCCCCTAAGGCCTTTTCCCTGCCTGGGACCTTCTCCCTTTTTCACTGAGATCTTTCCCCCCCCTTCCCTGTTGAGATCCTTTCCCCTCTTTCCCCCCTACGGCCTTTCTCCCCGCTGAGATCTTCTTCCTATTCCTCCTTAAGAACCTTTGCCCCCTTTCCCTGTTGAGATCCTTTCCCCCCTTCCCTTTAAGGCCTTTCCCTAAGATTGTTTCCCCCCTTTCCCTGTTGAGATCCTTCCCACCCTTTCCCCCCTCAGGCCTTTCCCCCCCCTGAGAGCTTCTCCCTTTTCCTTCCTTACCCAGATCTTCTCCCTTTCCGCCCTAAGATCTTTTCCACCCCTTTCCCTGTTGAGATCATTTCCCCCCTTTCCCCCCTAAGGCCTTTGTCCCCAGATCTTCTCCCTTTCCTCCCTAAGATCTTGCCCCCCCCCCCTTTCCCTGCTGAGATCCTTTTCCCACTTTCCCCCCTAAGGCCTTTCCCCCCCTGAGAGCTTCTCCTTTTTCCTTCCTAAATCTTTTCCCCCCTTTCCCTGTTGGGCTTTCCCCCTAAGTCCTTTTCTCCCAGATCTTCTCCCTTTCCTCCCTAAGATCTTCCCCCCCCCCCTTTCCTCCCTAAAATCTTTCCCACCCTTTCCCTGTTGAGATCCTTTCCCCCCTTTCCCTCCCAAGGCCTTTCCCCCCCTGAGAGCTTCTCGCTTTTCCTTCCTAAGATCTTTTCCCCCCTTTCCCTGTTGGCCTTTTTTCCCCAGATCTTCTCCCTTTCCTCCCTAAGATCTTTTCCACCCCTTTCCCTGTTGAGATCATTTCTCCCCTTTCCCCCCTAAGGCCTTTTTGCCCCAGATCTTCTGCCTTTCCTCCCTAAGATCTTTCCCCCCCCCCCAGTTCCTTGTTGAGATCATTTATTTCCCCCCTTTTCCTTCTAAGGCCTTTTCCCACCCTCAGTTCTTCTCCCTTTTCCTCCCAAAGATCTTTCCCCCCCTTTCCTCCCTAAGTCCTTTTCCCTGAGTTCGTCTCCCTTTGCCTCCCTAAGATCTCTTCCCCCCTTTCCCGCTTAAGATCCTTGCCCCCGCTTCCCCCCTAAGGCCTTTTCCCCCCAAGATCTCCACCCTTCTCTTCCCAAAGTTTTTTTCTCTCTTTCCCGATTGAGATCCTGTCCCCCGATTGCCCCTTAGGGCCTGTTCCCCCCGAGAAAGATTTCCCTTTTCCTCCCAAAGATCTTTTCCCCCCTTTCCCCCCTTAAGTTTCCCCAGATCTTCTCCCTTTCCTCCCTGAGATCTTTCCCCCCCCTTTCGCTGTTGAGATCCTTTCCCCCTTTCCCCCCTTCATTTCCATAGGCAACATCCCCAGCATCACTTGCATCATCCGCATCCTTGGCAGGCGCTGATGCGGATGATGCAGGTGATGCTGGCGATGTGCCGCTGGAGCTGCTGAGGATGCGAAAGCGCACCCGGGGGGAATCGAACACCCCAATGTTGTTGACAAACTGAGTTGCGCAAGCCCGCACAATGAACAGATTTGGTGAAGCGTCTTCGAATCACCGCGTGGTACGTGGACCCCCCCCCCCCCCGCAATAGTCTGAAATGCTGCCCCTGGGGAGGGGTTAGGGGAGGGGTAACAGGTAAAGAGGTAAGGAGCATTTCTTATGTCCAACACGCCGCCTGTTGTCGGCGGACTAACAATACCACATTTAGTCCTGGCAATGCTAGATTTGGTTCTAGCTGTTTAAAGTGAGTACTCGGAGGATTCAACGCGCGTGCACTTTCAAAGTTTCCAGCTTTCCGTAGACCGCCTTTGCGGGGCATACGCAAAGATAGCACAATATGAAGCCTGGCACAAACAGCAAGACATTTGTATAAATTTGTATTGGCAGTACTGAAGCTAGTGTTTGCATGCTAAATCTAATACATGTTACATCAAGTACCCGTAACATTAAACTTAGCATTGGCAATACTAATTTTGGTACTGATACTGCTTCTATCACTGGCAATATAGTTTACTTTGCAAGAAATACATGTACAGCGCCCAACCTGCGCTCTGCCCCTCTGCCATCACCAGCCCTGTGCTCACCCAGCTCATCGGCCGAAGGCTCAGGAGGGTTGCGCCATCTACTTTTGTCAACAGCGCCCAACTTGCGCTCTGCCCCTCTGCCATCACCAGCCCTGCGCTCACCCAGCTCATTGCCCCGGCTCCGCCCAGCGCCGGCCGAAGGCTCAGGAGGGTTGCGCCATCTACTTTTGTCAACAGCGCCCAACTTGCGCTCTGCCCCTCTGCCATCACCAGCCCTGCGCTCACCCAGCTCATTGCCCCGGCTCCGCCCAGCGCCGGCCGAAGGCTCAGGACTTTTGTCAACAGCGACTTGCGCTCTGCCCCTCTGCCATCACCAGCCCTGCGCTCACCCAGCTCATTGCCCCGGCTCCGCCCAGCGCCGGCCGAAGGCTCAGGAGCGTTGCGCCATCTACTTTTGCCAACAGCGCCCAACTTACGCTCTGCCCCTCTGCCATCACCAGCCCTGCGCTCACCCAGCTCATTGCCCCGGCTCCGCCCAGCGCCGGCCGAAGGCTCAGGAGGGTTGCGCCATCTACTTTTGTCAACAGCGCCCAACTTACGCTCTGCCCCTCTGCCATCACCAGCCCTGCGCTCACCCAGCTCATCGCCCGCCCAGCGCCGGCCGAAGGCTCAGGAGGGTTGCGCCATCTACTTTTGTCAACAGCGCCCAACTTACGCTCTGCCCCTCTGCCATCACCAGCCCTGCGCTCACCCAGCTCATCGCCCCGGCTCCGCCCAGCGCCGGCTGAAGGCTCAGGAGGGTTGCGCCATCTACTTTTGTCAACAGCGCCCAACTTACTAGGCGCCATCTACTTTTGTCAACAGCGCCCAACTTACGCTCTGCCCCTCTGCCATCAGCAGTGCCTTGCGCACCCAGCCCATCGCGCCCCACCTCCGGCGAAAAACTCAGGAGCATTGCGCCATCTCTACTTTTATCAACAGCGCCAACCTGCCCCTCAACCTTCGTTTTGTCAGCTCCGGGTTCAGCTCTGGTCAAAGGCTCAAGCAAGGTTGCGCCAGCTACTTTTGCCAACATCTACTTTTGTCAACAGCGCCCAATTTAAGCTCTGCCCCTCTGCCATCACCAACCCCTTGCAAGCAGTGCCCAACTTATGCCATTACTTTAAAAAATGCGCCATCACCTTTGCTTTGCCGTGCCGGAGGGGGCAGGCCAAATGCGTCGGTCAGTCAGGACAGGGTCGATAGGTTGTGCCGCACCCCTTTATGCTTGAAGGGGGGGGGGGTGAGTGCCACGAGCTTTCAGTTCGACATCTGAAAAAAGGATTTCGATTCAACGACCAGGAGACAAACCAATTATTGGCTGTCAAAAGTAGATGGCGCAGGTTTTTGAAACGCATGATGTTCCAGCTTTCAGGAAGACTAGTGCCATCTACTATTTATACACGACCCCGCGACCCGATGTGCCATCTACTGTTTTTTGCAACTGGGGTTGAGCCATCTACTCTCAAATCAGTGTATCCATTCCAGCTATGACAGCATTGGGCATGGTCATTCACATGGGTGCAGATCAGAAAACTCAACATCGAGGTTCAACTGGTTCAGACGACAGCACGACATTTAGCTCAGCCTTGACAGTTGCGTATGACCCAGCATCGCCGTTGCCTACAACTCTTACGCAAGAGGAGTCTCCGATTGTGCAATCTGAGAAGCACGATTTGTGGGTTTATTACCTGGAAGAAGCGGACTACTCCTTGTTGGCAGGGATGGCTTTCGCAGCTGAGGCGACAGAGCGCAAGACCGTGCGAAGCAAGAGCAAGCCGACTCTTGGTAGTTGAGGAGTACGAGCAGGTGATGTTCAGAAGGAAATCAGCGAAAGAAGAAAGAATGAGCTGGACAAGTCAGCTCATCTTTTGCTCCGTGAAGATAGCAGAGCATGGGTAGCCTTGAAGAGAAACTACTGCTTGGCCGAGCAGTGGGTGACACACAGCTTCAAGGACACGGTTCTCTTCGAGCCTTTTGGAGGTTCCTTCGGCATCACACGTTGCGGAGCGCTTCGTTTCGGATGGACAAACAGCCAGCCGCTTGACCTGCTGGACGGATATGACCTACTCTCTGCAGGAGGAGAAGCTTTACTATTCAGAGTCCTGGAGGAGCACAGCCCTTTCTTCGTGATTCTGGCTTTTCCCTGCAAGCTTTGGTCGCTGCTTAAACAAGGGTACAGATTGGGAAGCAATGCGGAACGTCACTGGCAAGAAGGTTCTGAAACTGGTCGTTCGGGCTTGCCGTTTTCAACAAGCAAGAGGACGTTACTTCTTGATCGAGAATCCAGCAACGAGTTTGGCCTGGGTTTTCGACGGCATCATGGCCAAATTGCTAAAATTGACAGCCGTGAAGCATGTGATCGGCGATCAATGCAGATATGGCAAGACAGACAAGGAAACCGGACGCCGCGTCAAAAAGCCCACCGGTTGGTTGAGCAACAGCGAGTTCATTCTGAATGCAGTTGGGAAGCGATGCAACTGCCCATGGGGAGCACATCAAGCCGTTTTGGGTAGCAACAAATTTGGTTTGCGCTCGGCACAGGCAGCTGCATATCCTTCACAGCTATGCTTTTCGGTTTGCGAAGCAGTGTTGCGAAATATGAAGGTGGATTACGCTGTGGACATGAGCGTGAATGCACCAGATCCATCACATGCAAGACGTTGGAGCAAGCAGATCAAGATCGACTTTACCGTCTTCACCACACACCGCGTATGCAACTTTTCGTGCCGTCAGTCGACGCAGAACGGAGATGCGATACCTGTCGGATGATTGGGAGGAGGCGGTGGACGATGACTGGCATCAGAACTCAGTGCAGACAGCGGAAGACGTCTGGATTGGGCGTACAGAGTTTCGGGTGAAGGAGGAGGTAGCAGATTCTGGAGTGAGGCCAAATTATGATTTGGCGGAGGTTCCAGCAACTCCAGGCCCAGAGCAGTCAGCGCCAGCAACCCCAGGTACAGGACCATGGACGAGACAAGGCCGACCACGGACTCGTTATTTGCAGCGTGGTTTCTTCACAAGAGATGCTGAATTTGTTACAACGCACACTGGAATACGTACGGGAGCAAGCGCCGGGAGACTGGTTGGTGATGGACCTGCAATCAGACATTGGCCGTGAATGGCGAGGCGTTCAATTCACAAGCACGGAGGTGAAGCTTATTCTTTGCTCACTGCATGCAAGAAGGATGAAGAAGCCACAACCACATGGAGGCCCGGCAGAATTGCCAATCAGGAAATTTTTCATTTTACTGGAGGACAACGCAGCGCTGACGACAGACTATGAGGAATGGGCACAGATGGCCCCATCGTCGCAGGTCAGACCGTTGCCTTCAACAAGCCGACAGATGCAAATGGTGATCTATGGCCAGATTAATGAAGGCCAGCCGGAGCGCGATCGGAAATGGGTGGCACTTCCCAGAGAGCTCAAGCTAGCAACCAAGCGGGCGCACGTGAATCTTGGACAAGTCAGTCACGGCGCTCAAGGCCTGTAGACTTTTCCGTTGCCCTGACTGTCCGAGGATGAAAGAGTCTCATCTACCACGCCCGAGCAAACTGCCCATTGCAGAAGAGTTCAATGTGCACATCGGCGTGGACATACTGGAAGAGGCGGACAGTGCAGGACAGAAGTGGTCATGGTTGAACGTTTTGTGCCAAGGAACAAACAACCTTTCAGCTTTGCATTTTACTGGATGAGACGCACAAGAATGCAACTGGGCAGGCAGTTTTGGAGGCGTTCACGCAGGGATGGTTTGAGCTGGGCAGGTTTTCCCGAGGAAGGTCTTATAGCAGATTGCGGGAAATACTTCTTGGCGCTTTTCGCCGACGAGCTGGCAGACCATGGTTGCAGGTTCACTTCAGCAGCGAAGGCATCACCATGGCAGATCGGGCAAGTTGAGAGACATGGCGGTATCTGGAAATCAACTTTCCGCCGGATGGCATGGGCGCAGCAAGTGCATGGACGAAGCGAGGTTCTTCTGGCGACAGCCGCGGTGAACTGGGCAAAGAACAGCTTAGCAGGACGAGGCGGTTTTAGCCCAAGTCAGTGGGTGCTCGGCAAGGACATCCGACTTCTTGCTAGTTTGGTGGATGATCAGGAGGTCACTCGCATTGGATGTCAGGCATTAGCAGCGTCGACTGAGACGTTTCTTCAGGAAGAACCAGCTCAGGATGGCGGCGCGACATGTGGCAGCAGCCAATTCTAGTGCCATTCGCCGTGCAGAACTGCGTCAGGTACGTCCTCACCGCGGTCCATAGAAACCTGGTGTGTACTGTTTTTATTACGATGGTGCAAACAAAGAGCCAGGCCCGAACAACTGGCGTGGCATTGCTCGAGTCATTGGAAGTGAGGGTACGGGTACAATCTGGATTGCGCAGCGCGGTTTACTCCTAGCCGTAAGTCCGGAACACCTGGCCAGAGCTTTCGATGAGGATGTATCTCACCAATTCCGGACTATGACCCAGGCGTACTGGAAGATGTTTCAGACGCGGAGGAGCAGAAGGAGCCACTTTCAAGTGAGCCGCAGCAAGCAAAGCAGCCTGAGGTACCAGCAGTACCAGCCGGTGAACTTTCGGGATATTTGAGTTCATCATCAGCTTTGCAAATGCAAGCTGAATCCGAGAGGGATCGGAAGCGAGAGCTGAAGAAGTATCAGTCCTTTGAGAAAAGAGCCAAAGCTAGACGTACTAGCTTGAGCAAACCAGCAGCGTCCACGACAAGGGCACCACCATCAGGCGATAGGTACCCCTTATGATCCGGACACCAAGCCTAGCCGGCAGCTCACATGGTTGAGAGCCCGGAGGAGGAAGCAGCCGGGAAGCAAAACGTCTTCGGGTCATGGAGGGGGAAACCGCAGATGATAGTGCTCTTCGAGCGGATGGCAAATCCTTTTCCTATTGGGCAGTAGAATCACATTTTCTTACTCGAGAAGCTGAACATCATTTCCGGCAGCACGAGACAGCCTATGCAGCTTGGGAGGTCTCAAAGTCGCAATTTCTGTTTGGCGTCAAGCGAAGCGGAACGATTTTCACGATCAATACCTTGCCTTAGAGGATGCCGCAGAGACGAGTTTTGCAGCAACTTCATCTACTACCAGCACTGGAGGTGGAAAGAAGAAGGGCAGGAAAGAGATAAGTCTGAATCAGCTTGACAGGGAGCACCAGCAGAATTTTGCTGGAGATGACGGTTCTGACGAACGTGAGCGGAAAGCATGGCTTAGCAAGGAAGCCTGTGAGGTGCTCAGCGTGGAGGAGAGTGATAGAGTCCGTGCCGAGAAGAAGGACCTCATCATAACCACGCGCTGGGTGAGAACGAACAAATCAGATGGCCTTATTGGAAAAGAGTTTCAAGCAAAGTGAAGGCTAGTGGTGCAGGGTTTCAAGGACAAAGCACTTGGTCATTCCAGGCGTGATGCACCAACAGCTTCAGCAGTCGCAGAATCAGTTTGCCTTGCAGTTTGCGCTCACTTGGGTTTTGTATTATTGGCAAAGCGCATCAAGAACGCTTATTTCAGCGGCAAAAGCGTGGATCGGGAAATTTATCTGTCACAGCCACGGGGTGGTTCGCCAGGCTTGGATTCACGACAACTGCTACAAGCTCGCAAAGCAATTTATGGTTTTTCAGAGGCAGCTCGGATGTTTTGGCTCGCACTTCGCGATCACTCACTTTCAGACGGTTGAGTGGAGTCCAAGCTGGAGCCTGCGCTGTTTTACCTACGCCGTGGTGGACACTTAAGGCGGAGTTCGACAAGAATGTTTGGACAAGGATGTCGCTTTTGCAAGATCAAGCAAAGCTCTGGAGTTTGCCACAAATCACTACAAGGAGTTCATCTTCAGGGGACGTGAAGTCAAGCAGACTGAAGAAGGACACGTAGATGTATCAAACGTCAAGATCGACAGGGCAAGGTGAAAGCAACTTTCATCACCACTGACAGTAGAAGAGACCAAAATCTTGGACAGCAGTGCCAGGGAACTTGGTTGGGTGGCGAGCCAGTCGCGGTGCGATCTTGCCTACAAGAACGGTGTTATTCAGTGTTGAAAGCGTGAAGCCCTCGTGGCAGATCTCGTGAAGCTGAGGCAATATGTTGGGCAGGCGCGCAGGGCAGCAGTACTGGGCAGATGTGAATTTGCAAGATTCGGTGATAGTGCGTAGCAGACTCGGGTCATGCCAATGGCACACCGGAGAGTAACGAGCAGATGCGTTACAAGTCGGTGGGTGGCTGTTTCATTCTGGCCGCAAACAAGGAGATCATGCAGGGCCAAGCAGCCAGGTGCAACATATTGGCATTTCAGAGCAGTCAGACGAAACGAGTTTGCAGGAGCACTTTAGCAGCTGAAGCAAGCCATTTAGCCGAAGCGGTGGAAGCAGGGGACTGGATTTGCATTTTGTTGGAAGAAGCCCTCAAGGGCAACTTAGACTTGCGTAACTGGCAGGAGACCATTTATCGCCGGCAGCAAGTTTATGTGACGGATGCAAAGTCGGTTTACGACTATCTGCAGCGAGACGCTACGAGCACATCCACGGATAAGAGGATGGCGCTAGAAGGCGCTTTGCTGAGAGAGACAGTCAGACAGCCAAACGCTTCTGTTCGGTGGATAGATGGCATGCAGAATTTTGCAGATGTGCTTACGAAAGCAAACGCGAGCAAGGATATTCTCAAAAGCTTTTTGCGTGACGGGTTGCTTAGTTTTGTGCAGACGGATGAGAACAAGCAACTTAAGGAGCAGAAACGCGAAGAGAGATCTAAGAGGGATGCTCGACGAGAAGTGCAAGATACAACACAGAAGGTGGCAGCAGCGGAGTCTAGACGGGCAAAGCGGGCGGCCGAAGTGGAAGCAGAAGCAATCTCTTTGCTGAGAAGAAAGAATGAGTGTGTAACTCTCCTCAGTGCAGCCCAGGAACCCCTGTTTCAGTGCATGAGCATGCTTGGAGGTTGAATCGAATGCTTTCTCTTGCAAGCCGGCCCGAAGCCAAGCGGCCCGGGGGGGTTTAGGGGGGAGGCGAAGCCAAGCGGCCCGGACTGACTACAGTCCCGGCCCCGATGGAGCATCCGGCCCGCCAAAGCACACCCCACAGAAGCCACAGGAGCAGTGTCAGCAGAACACCCATTTCAAGACATTTGGCAGAGCAACAGGCTTAGCCATTTGACACATGTCTGCAAGGGCCAAGGTAGTCATTGCAGTGCTTTTTCTGTTTGAGCTTAATCCGCATAGCACGCAAAAGAGCAGTGCGCTACCAGTGTGCGACTTCGCACCCAAACACACAATCACAATTACAATCAAACACACGCACGTGCAAGAACGCAAGAACGCACAACCACTGTTACAATCAAACACAAACACCCGCACCCGCCTCAAGCGCACATCCACTGTCACAACCAAACACACAAGCAAACAAACAAACACGCAAGCGAGCGCGCGCACGTTAGTCGGAGGAAAGTGCAGCCTCAGGATTGCCGAGCAAATGTGTCGCTGCAAAGGCAACCCTCAGCAGAAAGCAGCTTGTTGGAGCTTTGAAGCCAGCCGAGGTTTTGGTAACGCAGGTTGGCGAAAGATCCGCGAAAGTTCCGTGAAAGTTGATGGACCTTCCCGTCGTGGGAGCCGCGTTCGTGTGCTACTTTTCGTGCGGAGAAGTTTGGGCTTTCAAGCGGACTACGGAATTGTGCTTCGCGTGCTGCTTGTGTGATGGATGTTGTGGGGTTGGCCATGCGGAAGATCTGCGATGGAAGCCGCGAATGTTATTTTTTTTCTTCGCGAGGATGGCGCTTCCGGTAACAGGCGATTTCAGACAGCTGCGCCACGCATGCACGCGCTTGTACTCGCTCTTGCGCTGGAATGTACACTCCCACTCCACACTCACGCGCGCCCTCACAGAAGCTCATGATTCCAAAGCACACAGAGGCACACAGAAACAGAGAGACAGAGGCACATCACACACACATACGTACATACATACATAAATACAGACACGCACACAGATGCAAACAGACGCAAAGACCCACCGAGACAAAGAGTTACACAGACTCACAGGCTACTTGCAGGAACTAGCTGCCTCCCCCAAAGGTAGTTAAGTGTCACCATGTGTCACTTGTTTTTTGGACAAGGGAGACCACACAGCCTATCTGGGGTTTCTATTTGGAGGCGGCCCCAACTGGAAGTTTTTGCCCACATGCGCGCAGTTGATGTTGGAAGGATTTTTTGTCGGTTGCTTCTTGATTGTTGATTCGTGCTTCCAGCTGTCAGCAGGCTTATTTGGAGCGAGTGTACTTACCCACAGGCCCCTGTGGCCAAATGTGCGGTTGTGTTTCAAGACCAGCTAGGCACGTCCTAAATTTGGGGACCCAGTTTTGGTCGGTGTTTACAACAAAAGCCTTCAGGAGTCCCCTTTCCACTATTCGCCAGTTGGAGTGACTCAACATTGGATAGTAGAAAAGAAAACACATGTCGGACTTGCTTTGGGGGTCCCAAACTGGCGACCTTTGCGGTGATGAGAGAAACGACAAGGAATCCAACCCAGTTTCTTACAAACCTGATTCCTATTTCCAAGGGTCTCTCCCAACGGCAGGAGTGCACGCTTCACACAGAGCCGGCGCCCCAGAGAAAGACATTTTGAACGTTGTTCCAAAGCTCTCAGGTGTTTTTGGAGAGCAAGCCTTTTGCAGCGTGTGGCTAAGTTGTTTGGCAGGCATACTTGCAGTTGTTAAGTTGAAAATCAAGTGGTATCGGGTTTGGGCTTAAGTGCAGGGACCCTGCAACCTGCCATAGCAACAAAACTCCTCAAATGGTGCCTGCCAACAGGTAGGTATGATTGAAAGTTAGGATTATCTTCAAAAGGGTAGAACCACATGCGTGCCTGGTGTTTGAACAGCTCCTTGTTATTGTCGGTAAGAAAGTGCGCAGCTCTTTCACTGGTCTCAAAAGCTTGGAGACGCCTGAAATGGTGACCTGTTGCCTCTTGGCTTCCCTTTCAAACCAAGCAGAACCCTGGCGCCCCAAACTCAGACAGACACACGCACGTGGGTCATGGTGTGACAGTTCCCAGAAAGTTGAAATTGCCATGTTTGGCGGGTCTAAACCACTATGTACTCAGTTGAGCTTCGCCCCACCTATAGTTTTGAGGGCTTGCCCCAGGAACCCCTGACATGCCACAGTAGTCAAAAAACACCTTGGAAGAAGGGTCCATGAGTTAGCAGAGGCCTTGCCCACATTTTTTGAATATCAAAACGTGCCCCCCCTAGGTTTTTGGACCTTTTTAAACAAGCACCCGAAACCAGGCATTTTCAAGTTCTTCTGGATGCCCTCCTCTCTCTTTTTAGCAGTTTTATCATCCAATTTTTAATGGGCATGGACGCAATTTTGAGAGATGTAAGCAAATTAAGAAAATATAATAGTTATCAAAAATGAAAATATTTTATAGAATAGAATTATAGTATAATGAAAGGCTTTAAAGTTTTACTATATTAATTTATATTACAATTAGGTAATATAAATAAACAGTATTAATGTTTATCCAAGTTCAATTTCATAAACAATATGATTAGAAAAACTTATCAACCCTTTTCTACAACAATAATGTTCATATCCTTTTATTAATTGGTCTTTGTAAATCTCAATTAAATCGCTTAATATCTCTCATTAAATAATCTGTATGTCTACATGACCAACAACTGTTTTAATTTGGAAGAACCCTAATAGTCTTACCTGCTTGTAAAAGGTTAATTTCTCTAGAATGAATTAGAACTGTTTTAACATCATCAATATTATTTTTGCAGTATGATTTAATCGCTTGATAATACATTTTCCTATTTTTAAATCTCTCTTTTACTTCCTCTTTATCAAATAATGTATCAATTTGTGTTTTTAAATCCTTATGACAACAATTATGAATTAGCTTTTTCATATTGTTAATATTAAACCATGTAAAAAGCAAAACATGTAATTCTGTCTTCTGTAATCCTTCTTCAGGTAAATCCCTACTATCCATAAACATATGTTCTTTTTCTTTCAAAAAGCAACATGTTTTACAATATAAATTAATATAATCACCAATAATATTACACACATTAACAGGTAATTCATTTGCTAATGCTACAGCAGTTTTACATTTCATATTTTTACAAGGACAATTGCTATAATTAAACAGTGTCATTTTCCTCTTAATATATTAAGTCAGTATTTCATTAAGTCGGTTTCAAAGACCGATATGACTCCCGCCCGCCAAATGATGCAAAAAGTCCTATGACAAATGTTATGTTAAGTTATTGCATCATCCAATTTTTATGGGCATGGTCTGTATATATAAAACGCTATACCTATATTATAATTATAACATATCATACTTGACATGTTATAATTATAGTATAATTATCACTTAATTTCAGGATAATCATTTAATTGATGATGAGATGAGGCGTAGGCGTGATGGGCAGAATGCTTCATCTGCTTTGGAAGGCAATGGCGGATGCAGTGTCATGTGAGGCCTTCTGACAAGACACCAATCCCACAAACTTGGGACCCGAATCCCCGAAAGTTGGGACTCCAATCCCCTAAACTTGGGACCCGAATCCCCGACTCCCACGAACTTGGGACTCGAATCCCCTAATTTTGGGACTGGTGTCTTGTTTCTTTAATCCGTCAAACTCATCAAAATGTAATATCATTCACTGTTAAATTAGGGTTGTTTTTCCAGTAAGCAGGACCAATATTGTTCTCTATTGTTGTTTTGAATAATAGATATAATGGTAATGGCGGCGGTTGCTGTGATGATGCTCCTGATGCTTGTTGAATTGGTGGTGCTGATCCATAAAACTTTCATCTACTGCTTCCTGTGACATCTTCTATGCGCGTTGTTTGTTGGTCGTCTGCTATTGCTCTCCCGGCTGGGGGTTGTCTTTGTTCGGTTGGCGCTGATTGTCGGTTTGCTAACATTCTATGAAATAATGTTCCCCCCATATCTCTTAAATTTGAAGCCATTGCTCTGCCTACTTCTTCCGCTCTTCGCTTTGTTGCTGTTGCTATATCTTGTAGCTGAGTATCTACCATTCCCTCGTGCTGTCTTGCTGTTTGTAGCGGTGTTGAAAAATAATATTCATCTGCTATGGCTTGGTCGTTTCCATGTAGTGACGCGTCGGTGTTCATTTTATGAAGTGCGTATGTGTGTCCATGTCTGTGTGCTTCTTGCTTCATGATTATCTCTCTCATCTGCCTGTCTAATATTCTCATCTGCTGGTCTTTTAATAATTCTAAGTGGTCGCTTCCATCAAAAAACTGCCCTGAGGACTTCAATTTAAAAATATAACATCTCTATTAAATAGGTTTCCTGTTAATTGTTGATTATCGCCTATTAAATTAGCGATTTCTGCATAAGTAGGTCGTCTCTTGAGTCCAAATTTTGCGTATGGGTTTATCAGTTCTAAACTTTGGGTAGTTGCCATATGTATTATAATATTAGTTAGATTATTAATATTACTATAATACATTTTAAGTAAATGTTTTTTTTTCTAGCTCCTTAATCCGTTTTTTCTAAATGCTCCTTTGTTGAATGTGGTAGATTTGGTCGGTGTAGTTCCATTGTTAATCTGTCTAATTCATTTTGATAATTTGCTCTGGCGTGTCCTTCTTGTGTATGTTTTCCAAATGCTACTGATGCCTCTTGTGAGTTTATTAATTTCATTTGTTCGTATAGGTGTTTTAGATATTCATTATCTCTTATATCAAATGGGCTATATTTAATTTGCGAAGATTGTACGAATATCTTACCTGTATTTGTTAAACAATTTCGTTTATGAAATTTATACATTATATATTTATCATAGGTTTTCCTTTTAATCGTGAGTATTACTTCCGGACTCTCTTAATTCCAGAACAGACTCCGAATCATATGCACACATAATTATCTTACATCTTCAACTTCTGTAAATGACTTGTTTGACCCTTTCAATTCAAAAACGAGTAAGCCTCCCATTTTGGTATTAGAACCTGTGAAATTGGTGTCTGGCATTTTCTCGAATGATACACCAATAACAAATTTATCTTCTCTAAACCGCTTGTAGGAAATACTAAAGGCATCTTGGTCAGGGCTCATATAACTTAATGCCCGTTTTAAATAATATGCGGTTTCTGCCATTGATTGACATTCAAACTCTGGATATTTCTTATTAATAATTTGTAATTGCCAAGTCAAATCTAATTCGGGATTTTGAAACTCTTTTCCTTGGTATGCTGCGCGATCATCTCCATCTGCATCCGGACCATCAAAGATACGCGAGTTAATCGTAGGATTGTAAAAATAATTCCATCGCTTGTAAATGTAGTTGTCTTGTTTGTAATAATTAGTATTTTGTGGGTCAGTTCCGGCTCTTGGTGGGCGATATAGTGTAATGAAACAACCATTCAATGTAGAAGCGGATTTAACAATATTCATATTAATTTCGTTTCCTGACGCGTTGAATGATTGCGTCACAGTGTGATACATTGGAAATACTAATTTCAAACTTTGACCCTCTAATAAATGTTTCACTATATTATTATTGACCGTGTTTTCCAAGGTTATGACATCGGCTTGAACGAGTACGTCATTCAATTCCCACTGGGTGCTAGTGTCTCCAGTTGTGAAATTATAACCGTATTTGTCAGTATATGTGTTGTCGATTAAAGTTCCATCTGAATTACGAGTAGAAACAGGACTAATTACTGGCGCACTTTCATCCGATACAATTGCAATTTCTAATTCAAGTGGCGCATAACGCAGTGGCCAATAATAATTGCTTTCTAACAAACCACAACAAGGTTTATGCCCTAATCTTATATAACCATTAATGCCACCGGGAATTCCTGCAACTGAATGGCGTGTGTATCTTGAAGTTAAATCGCCCCAATTATTATGATCTCCTGATTTAAATGTTGCCGCGGTTGGTGCTGTTCCAGTAGTTCCTCGTTCATTATTAACAGCAATAAATTCTGCTAATCCAGTAGCATAAGTATGTCGCCAGTCATTATCCCAACGAGGATTAGCACCACCTTCTAAATCATCCATATCTCGGGCATCTTGACTTTTGAAGGAGTTACACAATTCACAATGTCTATTGTATTCAATAATATCTTGAACTTGCTGACCTCCAACAGTGCATCTATAGCGACTGAAGAAACTTGATAAATTACCTAACGGGCGTAAGAAATGACTCCGTGTGTTGTCCTTGTTTTGAAGATTAGCAAATAAACGAACACTTGATAAATCCAAAAATGTATTATCTTCACCTGCAATATGAAACCTAATTTGTTTATTACCTGCTTTCGGGTTATAGACATTTGACCCCGATGGAGAATAATTAACTTGTCGTCTGTCTGTGATATATTGTGCTGTTTCAGGAAATCCACAATTTAATGAGTTAATGATTGTAGGTTCACTTTCTGCAATTATATTATCCATTACTTATATATATATATATATGATAAACTTAGATTTTTTTCTTATGTGGAAGCATCGTAGTAGAATTATTTGAAGTTGTATTATTTTTTATAGTATTTGTTAAACGATGATTTTCTGTATCAACTATATCTTTTATAGTATCATCATCTAAATTTTTTATATTGTTTATCGTATTTTGTAGGTTCTTTTGTCAGTTTCTTCTCCAATGGAATTTTGTTTTGCTTGTGTTTGTTTCTATACATTAATATGAATATTATTGAGATACTGTTAGGTCATTTATACGCTTTATACAATCTTTTAATTCGTCTCTAACTTAAATCATGTTCATCTAACAGAATTTCCTTTTCTTCTTGTCCTTCAAGAAAGTCTGTATAATCAACTCTACTATAATCCGGATAATGCTTTCGTTTATTTCTGGATGTTGTTTTAAATAATCATTTTCATAATAAATAATTTCACTATACATACCTATCATAAGTCCGTAAGATTGCCTTTTTTGTAGTATAAATGATTTAAATCATTGCTTCCGTGCTCTTCTTTATCCTTATTCAATACTTCTTTGCCACAATGACATTCATATTTACTATTTGATATTTTGCATTCTTTCTATTTCTTTTGCTCTATCATTTGTTCACAAGCATATTCAATATCATTGTCCCATTTCTCGGCGTCAATGTCCATATATAAGATTTAGTTATTTATATACTTATTTATTGCTCTGGTGTTAAATTAGGATTGAAATGCGAAGCATTTAACCCGAATTATCATTCGGGTTGAATCCATTAGGATTAATTTCAGTCATACCCTGCCCTGTCCAATTATTGAAACTGTGTTTATCTAATAAAATTGTTGCTTTCTATTTCCCCAGTTATTGCCGCGTCATCAAACATGGCTATAGGATCTCCGCGGTTTCTAAATCGTAAGTATCGCGGGTTTTTCTGTAGATTACTTCCTGATACAAAAGGTGATGAACAAACAGTAGTAGCATATTTGTTTCCATGTCTGTTGTTGATTTCTTGAACAACGGATGAGCCGAGGCTATGTCCATCGAGTCTATTAACATCCGGATTATTCCATAATTCTTCCATTGCGTCTTTATATCTTTCGCTTAAGTGAACATTATGATTAGGAATAAAAAACAAATCTGCAATTACATCATTTACCTTGTGGTCTAGTCCCTTTTTAGCACCAGTGCCACCAATATATAATGTGTCCCCCATTCTTGTTATTCCATTTACATTGAATACGCGGCATCTAAACCCTTGACATCATCAATTTTGTTTTTATTTTGGACGTTGAATTCTTCGGGATAGCGTGTTTTATGTGTCATTATTTGCTTATCAGAGCAAAAAAACAACTACGAGGCAGGAATTCATTTATCGCTCCACATTCTTATTTTGAATTTCAATTAGTTTTTTAAATGACCTACCTAATCAAAAATGTAAAGTAGGAATGGTTTTAATTGATGTTTTTACCAGACACTCTGCCGTAATACCTGTTAAATTAAAACAACCACCAGACATATTAGCAGGTGTAATGGAAGGATTGCAGAAAATGAAAAGCAACCCAGAAATGATTTACAGTGATGAGGAATGCAGTTTATTTCATAAAAAACCGTTAAATATTATTTCAACGAAGAAGGAATATAATTATACAGAACAAGAGGACACCCTAATTTCGCGGAGCGTTTCATTAGAACCTACAAGGATATGTTATATAAAAGGGTTGAAGCAGATGAAAAGAAAGGAAAGGCAAATATACAATGGATAGATTATAATTTTGAAATTTTATTCACTTACAATGACAAAATGGAACATTCAAGTATAGGAATGACACCAGCGGAGGCATTCAAGGAGAAAAACCATTGTAAAATAAGAATGAACAGGCAACCGAAGCGACTAGAACCCGTAAATATCCTGAAATTAACATAGGCGACGAAGTGACGGTTTACAGAAAGAAAGCAATAACTGAAAAGGAAAGGAGTAGCAATTGGATGCCTACAAAATATAAAGTTGAAAGGATTGAAAAAAAGGTAGGACAAACATATTTGTATTTAGAACATAACACACGACCATTCTTAAGATTTGAAATTGTAAAAGTTTAAAATATATATAGTTTTGGTAAAACACATATTATTCTTGTAAAAAAAAAGTTAAAGAAATATATTCTTTATAATAATATATATAGTATAATTATGTCGAAGGCTTTGGAACGAAGCATTGGATATTTAACGGTGCTAAGGCAGAAGTCATCGCGGACAGCAAAACCATCAGACCTTAGAAAAATAGATAGGGTAGTTAATTTATATACCGAAAGGACTGTTTTAAATTTTACAACAGCAGAAAATTTAATCAAGGGTTTAACTTCTACAGATACAAAAATGTATGATAAAACATGTCAAACATACAAGGATAATATTAAGAAATTCAAGGAACATAAACCCTTAAACCAAAGAATTGCAGAAACACGGGCAGAGAAGGAAGCAGAAGGCAAGGAATATAAGAAGAGAGGAATGAAAAAGAAAAATACATATTTTGTTATTTGCGACCTTTATGTAATTGGTGATAAAGCTAAAATGAAGTCAAAACCTGCCTTTAAAGCATTTGGTAAATATTATTATCTTTGGAACTATGGGAGACTAAGCGCTACTATTCAAATGGTAGGAGAGAATTTCCTAAGGAACTTATACGCAAGATAATTTTAAAAAAGGCTGGTATTATAAATTCAGATGATGATTTTGGAGAACATGAAGAAATAAATCCAGAATTTACAAAAATAATAAAAATAATGAGAGACGATGAAGACTTTCATACACATGTGCAACATTTAGATTATCAGGAATATGGGCTTGATAGTATTAAAATACTGTTTGTGAAGATGATGAATGAATCAGGTGAAAAGTTTGACTAACAGAAAATTTAAGGGACGCTTCTAATGTATCCATTTACCATAAATATATACACACACCTATAAAAATGAGTGGGGACACTATACAAAAGGCAATCAAACAATGTAATTATATTGAACATTAATGTTGGACAAATTCATTAACATAATTTTACAGTGATACAATTATGAATGAAAGAATCGGCAACAGACTAACCAGAGATAACATTATTGAAATCATAAGTATAGTGGGTATCAATCAGTTAGCACACGGCATTCCAACGTTGAGTGCTAACTGTTTGGGCGCTTGCGCAGCGTTTTTTTCCCAAGCCGTGGTTGAGGCCCAACAGTTAGCACTCCAACTAGTCTGGCAGTCGAGGTCTTTGAAATAAGGCTTGGCATCAAAATAGCTTTACATGGGCATTGGAAGGAAGGACGGAAGGAAGCACGGAAGCGAAGGAAGCAAAGGAAGCAAAGGAAAGGAAGGAAGGAAGGAAGGAAGGAAGGAAGGAAGGAAGGAAGGAAGGAAGGAAGGAAGGAAGCAAGGAAGCAAGGAAGCAAGGAAGCAAGGAAGCAAGGAAGGAAGCAAGGAAGCAAGGAAGCAAGGAAGCAAGGAAGCAAGGAAGCAAGGAAGCAAGGAAGCAAGGAAGCAAGGAAGCAAGGAAGCAAGGAAGCAAGGAAGCAAGGAAGCAAGGAAGCAAGGAAGCAAGCAAGGGAAGCAAGGGAAGCAAGGGAAGCAAGGGAAGCAAGGGAAGCAAGGGAAGCAAGAAGCAAAGGAAGCAAAGGAAGCAAAGGAAGCAAAGGAAGCAAAGGAAGCAAAGGAAGCAAAGGAAGCAAAGGAAGGAAGCAAAGAAGGAAGCAAAGGAAGGAAGGAAGGAAGGAAGGAAGGAAGGAAGGAAGGAAGGAAGGAAGGAAGGAAGGAAGGCAGGACGAGACTCAGAGCTGCGCAGGGTGCTGCAGAGTTGCGCAGGGTGCTGTTGCTTGTTGCCATGCCAGAATCATCATTACTTCGAAACATCCTGGGGGGGGGGTGCCGCAGTTGCGTCGATGGATGCACCTAAGTGAGAAGCGCGCCCTTCGCCGAATAATGGGGGTGCATGCCACGCACTAAAACTGCTGCGTTGCCATTTCAGTGAAGGGCAAAGACTGTAGTTAGGAGGAGCGCATTGGCAAGCGTGATGATCCGAAGAGTCCTGGCTGACACCAGCTGAGCAGGCGCTAGGGCCTGGCATGTGCTAACTGTAAGCCAGAGGTTTGGCCGAATGTTGGGCCTTACAAGTTCAGCCTGAGCGGATTCTTGAAGCTTGCTTAGCCTGAGCGGAAGCCCAAGTGCGTTTGCGCTTGCGTTCGCACATGCCTGCGCGTGGCATCCGCGTTTCTCCCGAGCGGGATCCTGAAAGTTTTAAGTTTGCCCGCCAAGGCCCCTTCGCGTGGCATCCGTAGCCGGCCCGAGCGGGATCCCGAGCTGGCTAGCGAGCCTGGCCGTTTTGGTCCTTTCAGCCGCCTGCGCGTTGCATCCCGAGTGGACTCCCGAGCGTGGCGATTCTTCTCGCTGTCGCAAGGTGGTGGCAAGGTAGCGGATCTTTCAGGACTGATGCGCTTGGCCCGAGCGGGATCCCGAGCGAGTCTGCTTGGCAAAAAAACTGTAGGAGAAGCGCGTTGGCAAGCGTGATGCGAACACTCCTGGCTGACACGGCCAAAGGAGGCGCAAGCGGGTCTGGCGTGTGCTAACTGTATGCTTCGGCAAGAGGGTCTGACGCCTTTGCGTGGCACCCATGCTCGCCCCGAGTGGGATCCCGAGCGGGCTAGCGAGCCTGGCCGTTTTGGTCCTTTCAGCCGCCTGCGAGTTGCATCCATAGTAGTTGGCCCGAGTGGTCCTTATTTGCGCCTTGGCGCGGCGCACGTGTTTGGCCAGAGCGGGATCCCGACTGTGTCTGGTTTTGGTCCTCACCAGCGCCTTTGCGCAGCGTCTGTGCTCGGCCCGAGCAGGATCCCAAGCCCCTCTGCGCGGCAAAGCTTCGAGCGTGTTTGTGGGCTTTCAAGAGTAAAACCAGAGCACTGTGTTTTTTCAGGATGATGGACTTGTCTTTTCTCGCGGGTAGAGCTTCCACACTGTGTCCTAGCCCAGCTTGAGTTCGGGACGGTAATGCGTTTGCGTTTGCGCGCAACATGATGCAACACTCGGACGAAGCAAGCTTCTTCATAATGTCAGTCGTTTTACTACGGGCGCGCTTTCAAGTCGCAGGAGGCATTGCTTTAGCGGTGGAGAAGCAGGCTTTTAGGGGTGCAGTTGCCAGGCTTTTAGGGGCTCGTTGTTTGTGAATCCCCAAGCCAAATTCAATTATCAAGACGCCATTGCAGGAAACGGCAAATATTGTAGGAGAAGCGCGCTGGCAAGCGTGATGCGAAGAGTCCTGGCTGACACGGCCAAGCGAGGTGCAAGAGGGTCTGGCGTGTGCTATCTGTATGGCTTCCGCAAGAGTGACGCCTTTGCGTGGCATCCGCGTTCGCCCCGAGCGGGATCCCGAGCGGGATCCCGAGCGGGATCCCGAGCGGGATCCCGAGCGTGGCTTCGCTTGCCTTTGCAAGGCCCGAGCGGGATCCCGAGCGGGCTAGCGAGCCTGGCCGCTTTGGTCCTTGCAGGCGCCTGCGCGTTGCATTAAACTCTCGAGCGTGACGGTGTTGGTCCTTATCTGCGCCTTGGCACGGGTTTGGCCCGAGCGGGATCCCGAGCGTGGTTGCTTTGGTCCTTACCAGCGCCTTTGCGCGGCATCTGTGCTCGGCCCGAGCGGGATCCCAAGCCTGTTTGCGGGCGCGGCCCCGGCAAAACTTCGAGCGTATTTGCGGGCTTTGAAGAGTAAAATCAGAGCACGGTGCTTCGGATTTGTCTTGCGGGTAAAGCTTTTACACGGGCCCAACTGTCTGCTGCGATAATGCGCTTGCGTTTGGATGCAGCATGATGCAACACTCGGCAACGCGAGCTTCATGATGTCGTTGATGTGTGCTACGGGCGTCCTTTCAAGTCGCAAGAAGCATTGCTTCAGGGGTGGAGTTGCCAGGCTTTTATAGGGGCCCGTTGTTTGTGAATCCCAAAGCCAAATTCAATTGTCAAGACAGCTATTGCAGCAGAGAAGCGGGTTGGCAGGCGTGATGCAAAGAGCCCTGGCTGACACGGCCAAACGAGGCGCAAGAGGGTCTGGCGTGTGCTAACTGTATGGCTTCCGCAAGAGTGACGCCTTTGCGTGTCAGCCCTGAGCGGGATCCCGAGCGGGATCCCGAGCGTGGCTTCGCTTGCCTTTGCTTTTTCCTTGCGTGGCACCCGTGCTCGCGCCGAGCGGGATCCCGAGCGGGCAGGCGAGCCTGGCCGCTTTGGTCCTTGCAGGCGCCTGCGCGTTGCATCCATAGCTGGCCCGAGTGGACTCCCGAGCGTGACGGTGTTGGTCCTTATCTGCGCCTTGGCACGGGTTTGGCCCGAGCGGGATCCCGAGCGTGTCTGCTTTGGTCCTTACCAGCGCCTTTGTGCGGCATCTGTGCTCGGCCCGAGCGGGATCCCAAGCCTGTTTGCAGGCGCGGCCCCTGCAAAACTTCGAGCGTATTTGTGGGCTTTGAAGAGTAAAATCAGAGGACGGTGCTTCTTCAGGATGATGGACTTGTCTTTTTCTTGCGGATAAAGCTTTTACACGGGCCCAACTGTCCGCTGCGATAATGCGTTTGCGTTTGCGTGCAACATGATGCAACACTCGGACAACGTGAGCTTCTTGATGATGCCGTTGATTTTAGCTACGGGCGTCCTTTCAAGTCGCAAGAAGCATTGCTTTAGGGATGGAGTTGCCAGGCTTTTACAGGGGATCGTGGTTTGTGAATCCCAAAGCCAAATTCAATTGTCAAGACAGCTATTGCAGTAGAGAAGCGGGTTGGCAGGCGTGATGCGAAGAGTCCTGGCTGACACGGCCAAGCGAGGTGCAAGAGGGTCTGGCGTGTGCTAACTGTATGGCTTCCGCAAGAGTGACGCCTTTGCGTGGCATCCGCGTTCGCCCCGAGCGGGATCCCGAGCGGGATCCCGAGCGGGATTCGCTTGCCTTTGCAAGGCCCGAGCGGGATCCCGAGCGGGCTAGCGAGCCTGGCCGCTTTGGTCCTTGCAGGCGCCTGCGTGTTGCATTAAACTCTCGAGCGTGACGGTGTTGGTCCTTATCTGCGCCTTGGCACGGGTTTGGCCCGAGCGGGATCCCGAGCGTGGTTGCTTTGGTCCTTACCAGCGCCTTTGCGCGGCATCTGTGCTCGGCCCGAGCAAGCCTGTTTGCGGGCGCGGCCCCGGCAAAACTTCGAGCGTATTTGTGGGCTTTGAAGAGTAAAATCAGAGCACGGTGCTTCGGATTTTTCTTGCGAGTAAAGCTTTTACACGGGCCCAACTGTCCGCTGCGATAATGCGTTTGCGTTTGCATGCAACATGATGCAACACTCGGACAACGTGAGCTTCTTGATGATGCCGTTGATTTTTGCTACGGGCGTCCTTTCAAGTCGCAAGAAGCATTGCTTTAGGGATGGAGTTGCCAGGCTTTTATAGGGGATCGTTGTTTGTGAATCCCAAAGCCAAATTCAATTGTCAAGACAGCTATTGCAGTAGAGAAGCGGGTTGGCAGGCGTGATGCAAAGAGCCCTGGCTGACACGGCCAAACGAGGCGCAAGAGGGTCTGGCATGTGCTATCTGTATGGCTTCCGCAAGAGGGTCTGAGGCCTTTGCGTGGCATCCGCGCTCCCCGGAACTCCCGAGCGGTGCATCCCGAGCGGGCTAGCGAGCCTGGCCGTTTTTGTCCTTTCAGCCGCCTGCGCGTTACCAGCGCCTTGCGCGGCGTCTGTGCACGGCCCGGGCGGGGCCTCAAGCCTGTTTGCGGGCGCGGCCCCGGCAAAACTTCGAGCGTATTTGTGGGCTTTCAAGAGTGAAACCAGAGCACGTTGTTTCTTCAGGATTATAGACTTGCAGTTCTCTTGCTGGTAAGGCTTTTACACAGTGTCCTAGCCCAGCTTGAGTTCGGGACTTGATGGCCCAACTGCTCCGCTACGATAATGCATTGGGATTTGGATGCCAAATGGTGCAACACTCGGACAATGCGCGCTTCTTGATAATGTCGTATGTTGTTGCTACGGGCGCCCTTTCAAGTCGCAGGAAGCATGGCTTTAGGGGTGGAGTTGTCAGGCTTTTAGGGGTGGAGTTAAGGCTGCCCGTTCTTTTCATTTCCGAAAGGCGAATTCAATTATCAAGACAGCTGGGCTGCCCTTGCAGGAAACGGCGAGTGCTGTAGGAGAAGCGCGTTGGCAAGCATAATGCAAAGAGTCCTGGCTGACACGGCCGAACGAGGTGCAAGAGGGTCTGGCGTGTGCTAACTGTATGGCTTCCGCAAGAGTGACGCCTTTGCGTGGCATCCGCGGTCGCCCCAAGCGGGATCCCGAGCGGGATCCCGAGCGTGGCTTCGCTTGCCTTTGCAAGGCCCGAGCGGGATCCCGAGCGGGCTAGCGAGCCTGGCCGCTTTGGTCCTTGCAGGCGCCTGCGCGTTGCATTAAACTCCCGAGCGTGACGGTGTTGGTCTTTACCTTGGCACGGGTTTGGCCCGAGCGGGATCCCGAGCGTGGCTGCTTTGGTCCTTACCAGCGCCTTTGCGCGGCATCTGTGCTCGGCCCGAGCGGGATCCCAAGCCTGTTTGCGGGCGCGGCCCCTGCAAAACTTCGAGCGTATTTGTGGGCTTTGAAGATTCAAATCAGAGCACGGTGCTTCGGATTTTTCTTGCGAGTAAAGCTTTTACACGGGCCCAACTGTCCGCTGCGATAATGCGTTTGCGTTTGCGTGCAACATGATGCAACACTCGGACAACGCGAACTTCTTGATGATGCCGTTGATGTGTGCTACGGGCGTCCTTTCAAGTCGCAAGAAGCATTGCTTCAGGGGTGGGGTTGCCAGGCTTTTATAGGGGCCCGTTGTTTGTGAATCCCAAAGCCAAATTTTAATTGTCAAGACAGCTATTGCAACAGAGAAGCGGGTTGACAGGCGTGATGCAAAGAGCCCTGGCTGACACGGCCAAACAAGGCGCAAGAGGGTCTACGTGGCGTGTGCTAACTGTATGGCTTCCGCAAGAGTGACGCCTTTGCGTGGCAGCCCCGAGCGGGATCCCGAGCGTGGCTTCGCTTGCCTTTGCTTTTTCCTTGCGTGTCACCCGTGCTCGGCCCATCGTCCTTGCAGGCGCCTGGGCGTTGCATCCATAGCTGGCCCGAGTGGACTCCCGAGCGTGACGGTGTTGGTCCTTATCTGCGCCTTGGCACGGGTTTGGCCCGAGCGGGATCCCGAGCGTGTCTGCTTTGGTCCTGACCAGCCTTTGTGCGGCATCTGTGCGTGGCCCGAGCGGGATCCCAAGCCTGTTTGCAGGCGCGGCCCCGGCAAAACTTCGAGCGTATTTGTGGGCTTAAGAGTAAAATCAGAGGACGGTGCTTCTTCAGGATTATGGACTTGTCTTTTTCTTGCGGGTAAAGCTTTTACACGGGCCCAACTGTCCGCTGCGATCATGATGCAACACTCGGACAACGCGAGCTTCTTGATGATGTCGTTGATGTGTGCTACGGGCGTCCTTTCAAGTCGCAAGAAGCATTGCTTCAGGGGTGGAGTTGCCAGGCTTTTATAGGGGCCCGTTGTTTGTGAATCCCAAAGCTAAATTCAATTGTCAAGACAGCTATTGCAGCAGAGAAGCGGGTTGGCAGGCGTGATGCAAAGAGCCCTGGCTGACACGGCCAAACGAGGCGCAAGAGGGTCTGGCGTGTGCTAACTGTATGGCTTCCGCAAGAGGGTCTGAGGCCTTTGCGTGGCATCCGCGCTCGCCCCGGAAATCCCGAGCGGTGCTTCGCATCCGTGCTCGGCCCGAGCGGGATCCCGAGCGGGCTAGCGAGCCTGGCCGTTTTGGTCCTCTGCGCGTTACCAGCGCCTTGCGCGGCGTCTGTGCTCGGCCCGGGCGGGGCCTCAAGCCTGTTGGCGGGCGCAGCCCCGGCAAAACTTCGAGCGTATTTGTGGGCTTTCAAGAGTGAAACCAGAGCACGGTGTTTCTTCAGGATTATGGACTTGTCGTTTTCTTGCTGGTAAGGCTTTTACACAGTTTCCTAGCCCAGCTTGAGTTCGGGACTTGATGGCCCAACTGTTCCGCTACGATAATGCATTTGCATTTGGATGCCAAATGGTGCAACACTCGGACAATGCGAGCTTCTTGATAATGTCGTGTTTTGTTGCTACGGGCGCCCTTTCAAGTCGCAGGAAGCATGGCTTTAGGGGTGGAGTTGTCAGACTTTTAGGGGTGGAGTTAAGGCTGCCCGTTCTTTTAATTCCGAAAGCCGAATTCAATTGTCAAGACAGCTGGGCTGCCCTTGCAGGAAACGGCGAGTACTGTAGGAGAAGCGCGTTGGCAAGCGTCTGGCTGACACGGCCAAACGAGGCGCAAGAGAATCTGGCGTGTGCTAACTGTATGGAATCCGCAAGTGACACCTTTGCGCGGCATCCGCGTTCGCCCCGAGAGGGATTGGCTTCGCTTGCCTTTGCTCTTGCCGTTGCGCGGCACCCGTGCTCGGGCCGAGCGGGATCCCGAGCGGGCTACGCCTGCGCGCTGCATCCATAGTTGGCCTGAGTGGACTCCCGAGCGTGGCTGCGTTGGTGCTTACCTGCACCTTGGCACGGCGCACGTGTTTGGCCCGAGCGGGATCCCGAGCGTGTCTGCTTTGCTTTGGTCCTTACCAGCGCCTTTGCGCGGCGTCTGCTCGGCCCGAGCGGGATCCCAAGCCTGTTTGCGGGCGCGGCCCCGGCAAAACTTGTGGGCTTTCAAGAGTAAAACCAGGGCACGGTGTTTCTTCATGATTGTGAACTTGTCTTTGTCTTGCGGGTAAAGCTTGTACACGGTGCCCAAGTCAGCTTCACTTCGAAACTTGGTGGCCCAACGGTTTTGCTACGATAATGTGTTTGCGTTTGGACGCAAAACTCGGACAATGCAAGCTTCTTGATAGTGTCGTTTTATTCTACGGGCGCCCTTTCAAGTTGCAGGAAGCATTGCTTTAGGGTTGGAGTTGCCAGGCTTTCAGGGGTGGAGTTGCCAGGCTTTTAGGGGCCCGTTGTTTGTGAATCCCAAAGCCAAATTCAATTATCAAGACAGTTGGGCTGCCGTTGCAGGAAACGGCAAATACTGTAGGAGAAGCGCGGTTGCATCCTGGCTGGCTGACACGGCCAAGCGAGGTGCAAGAGGGTCTGGCGTGTGCTAACTGTATGGCTTCCGCAAGAGGGTCTGAGGCCTTTGCGTGGCATCCGCGTTCGGCCCGAGCGGGATCCGAGCGGGATTCCGAGCGTGGCTTCGCTTGCCTTTGCTTGTGCCCTTGCGTGGCACCCGTGCTCGGCCCGAGCAGAAACTCGAACGCGGTTGCTCTTCCATTTGCTGACGCCTGTTGCGTGGCATCCGTGTCGCCCCAAGCGGGAGCCCGAGCGTTTGTACGTTTGCCTGCCAAAGTGTACTTTGTCTATTACACTTGTACTGACAAGTTGCGACCATTGAGCTGGAGCTGCCAAAGTGTATTTCCTTACTACACTTGTACTGAAAAGTTGCGACTTTTGTGCCGGAGCTGCCAAAGTGCGTTTCCTTTACTACACATGTGCTGAAAAGTTCTGACTTTCGAGGCGGAGCTGCCAAAGTGTACTTCCTTTACTACACTTGCACTGACAAGTTGCGACCTTCGAGCCGGAGCTGCCAAAGTGTATCTCCTTGTACTGAAAAGTTGCGACTTTCGAGCCAGAGCTGCCAAGGTGTATTTCCGTTACTGCACTTGTACTGACAAGTTGCGACCTTCGAGCCGGAGCTGCCAAAGTTTCCTTGTACTGAAAAGTTGCGACTTTCGAGCCGGAGCTGCCAAAGTGTATTTCCTTTACTGCACTTGTAGTGAAAATTTGCGACTTGCGAGCCGGAGCTGCGTTGCTGGATTTCCACACGTCAACGTGGTAGAATTTGGCACCTGGCAATCCATTTGTATGTTGGCAAACTCTTGTCTGTCACCCTGACAAGTCGTGGGACACAAAAGAGCCACGGACAAAACACGTGTAGACCACTTTGGTAAAGGGGGTACTCTTTGGCCTACGACTCCAAAAAGCCACGGACAACGAGACGGTCTCCCCCAAAAACGATAACCGTTAGTTAACACGTGGCTCTACAATGACCCCTGCAGTTGCAGCTTAGTTGGGGTGGGACCCTTGCGTGGCCGCCGTAAAACGCTAAGGCGAGTCGCGACTTGTGTTCTTCGCGCGTGCTCGGCTTGTGCTACAAAGTTGCGATTTTCGCGCTGGAGCTGCGGAAGTGCACTTCGCGTACTAGACTTGTACTACAAAGTTGCGATTTTCGAGCTGGAGCTGCGGAAGTGTGCTTCGCGCACTAGACTTGCACTACAAAGTTGCGATTTGGAAGTGTGCTTCGCGTACTAGACTTGTACTACACAGTTGCGATTTTCGAGCTGGAGCTGCGGAAGTGTACTTCGCGCACAGACTTGTACCACAAAGTTGCGATTTTCGAGCTGGAGCTGCGGAAGTGGGCTTCGCGCACTAGACTTGCACTACGATTTTCGAGCTGGAGCTGCGGAAGTGCACTTCGCGTGCTAGACTTGTGTGCTACAAAGTTGGGATTTTCGATCTGGAGCTGCGGAAGTGTACTTCGCGTAGCTAGACTTGTGCTACAAAGTTGCGATTTTCGAGCCGGAGCTGCCACAGTTCGAAAACACTGTAACACAATAATAACGTTCAACAAAGTACTAGGGCCAAGTAAAGCATCACCTATCCACGCAAGCTCCATGTAAGCCAGTCCACCGCACACCCTTCCTCCATCATAGGCTCACTGGGTTCTGCAAGTTTCTACGCTTAGTGAAGATTTGACACGTGTGCTTCCATGAACATTCGAGAAAGCGTATGTAGCCCTTTGATGTTCTGTTCGCCTGCCCAAAGCCAGAGAGCCCCATGTGCGACCTGTTGACCGCTGTTTTCAGGGTTGACGGGGCATTCCGGCCAACACAGTAATGTGCTATCTGGAAAAAAGTGCTAACTGATTGATACGCACTATACTACACGTGTGCTGAAAAGTTGCGACTTTCAAGCTGGAGCTGCCGAAGTGTACTTTCTTTACTACGCTTGTACTGGACTTTCGAGCCGGATCTGCCAAATCTACTTCCTTTGCTACACAAAGTTGCGATTTTCGAGCCGGAGCCGCCAAAATGTACTTCCTTTACTACGCTTGTACTGAAAAGTTGCGACTTTCGAGCTGGATCTGCCAAATCTACCTTCCTTTATTGCATTTGTACTGAAAAGTTGCGACTTTCGAGCCGGAGCTGCCAAGGCATACTTCCTTGTAGTGAAAACTTGAGACTTCCGGGCAGGAGCTGCCAATGCGTACTTCCTGTACTACACATGTACTGAAAAGTTGAGACGTCCGGGCTGGAGCTGCCAATGCGTACTTCCTGTACTACAGTTATACTGAAAAGTTGCGGCTTTCGAGCCGGAGCTGCCAAAGTGTACTTCCTTTACTACACTTGTACTGAAAAGTTGCGACTTTTGAGACGGATCTGCCAAGTGTACTTCCTTTACTACACTTGTACTGAAAAGTTGCGACTTTTGAGACGGATCTGCCAAGTGTACTTCCTTTACTACACTTGTACTGCATTGCGAAAGTTGCTCGTTTCAGAAAGCGTATCTCTGCCCACAACCAGAGAGGCATGTGCTAACTGTTGGTCGCCCCTTTCGGTTTCGGGGTGTGGCAGGTGTGTGCTAACTGTTCGGGGCTGACGGGGGCATTCCGGCCAACCCAGAGATGTGCTAACTGTGCCGCCTGCTAAAAAGTGCTAAGTGATAGATACGCACTATAGGGATGACTTTAAGGAAGTAGGAGCGAAAATTCAGGAAATGGAAGCAATATTTATGAAATTTGGTATTCAAGTTATAATTTTTACTTTTGTAAGTGGACTTATTTACAAATATGACCAGAGACAAGAAGCCATCATATTAACACATTTTACGCTATGGTGAAAGATCACCATATTTACACATTAAACCACGACTTAAGCAAAATACAACGAACACAATTAATAACAAAAATACCCACGGTGAAAGCACACACTGACTATTATATAAATGAAAGGGAAGAACCGCCTAGATACAAGATGATTAAACAGATAGACGATACACTTAAAATGAAAATCAATGATGATGTACAAGAAGTAGTTTTAGTGCCTGAAAACAGTAGTTTGTCAGACATATTGTTTCAATTGCTGAATAGTGGATATGAACCCAGAATAAAATATACTAGCATTATTGACGAAATTAGAGTCAAATTGAACAAAATTACATATCATAAAAAGCTCAAAATTTAATTAAATCTTCCTGTGATGGATGGATAGCAGTTAGCAATGAAACTACAGACAACAATATGAATAAAGCAATGTTTAATTTCAACAAATCTTTATTCATTCCATCTCATAAATCCTTCTATAATGACATTGATATAAAGATATTAAATGAATCAAGGACAGTAGCGCCATCAGGATTATTATTTGATAAGTTTCATTCAATGGGTAAAACTGAAATTGATGAAATAAGGCATTTACAAAAGGATTTATACATATTACTGAAATACCAGTATTTAATCAGTTTGATCATTGGATACCTTGTAATAATTCAATTAATATTAATGAGCTACATGAACTAACATTATATTATGTTGAAGTACAGGGTAGCAATAAAACACTCGAGGCCATACAATACAAAATAACGGGACTCAAAAAAGGAAATAATGATAGGTTAGATATAATCAACAAGCTTGAAGGTTACCGCGGACACGATGCAGTTCTAGATCATTTAGAAATGTATACACAAATGGGCATTAAATTTGTATTAGAACCACATGAATTAGATCAAGAGATACAATATATAATGTCACGGTTAGACTTAACGTTTCACAAGCAATATAACTTAATTTATGGTAAGTTTTTAAAATAATTCATTAATGAAAACAAGAACCATTCAATTAACCTAATCTATTATAAACAACCTTCATTTATTCATAAAGTAAACTATAAAGATATAATTAAAGAACTTTGGAAACTGATATAGATGAGAAGTGTAAGGAAGACGATAAACCTATTAAAAAGAAAATAGGAAATGTAAATTTCGGATTATTGGAAAAAGGAGGTGCTACCGCTCATCAAAGCATTTTATTTAAAAGTATTGATGAGGCAATCCATTATCAAACAGAATACGGAGGCAAAATTCATAAAGTATCTCATATAGTAAGTGAAGAGGATGATGATGAGAAAGAAGGAGATGTCAAAGCATCATATTACATATTAAATTTGAAGGATACAGCAGAATTGACAAATGGATATAGGTATATTAAACTTCTTCTATTACAGCATCATAACTTTAAAATGAACCAATATTTTTATACATTAATATTAAATGGTATTTATGTATATAGTGTAAAACCCGATGCATTTGTACTTGATACGTGCAATGTGGAAAAGGCAAAGGAATTATTGGAATTTCACAATTATATAGGAGGCTGGAAGGTTTCAAAGCAGGATGAAGAAATCAATTTACCTACCGTAAAATATGAAGTTGCTAAAAATGAATCAATACAAATACCAGTTGATGATGAATACTCAACTGACAAACATATAGAAATTATTGAACAAAATGATCCTATTATGATTAGAGGCGAACTACCGGGCACAGGAAAATCATATATATATATATATGTCAAGAAATGGTTGATAAGACTTATAGATTAGTTTTTATTTGTCCTACTAATAAGCTACTACAGGCATTCGAAGGCGAAGCAAGGACAATAAATCAATTCTTTGGTATTAATTATGGAGACGCTACATTAGAACCATTTGATTTTACAGATTATGATGCTATAGTATTTGACGAAGTTTATTTTTGTAATTTAACCACATACTGCAGAATAAAACAAATTGTAGAACAGAACAAGCACAACAAAATTATAATAGCAACAGGAGACACCAAGCAATTACGCCCAGTTCAAGAGATAACAAATACTCGAGACTATGAATTATCTACTGATAATATTATAGATAACATTTTTGAATATAATATTTTGTTAAAATAATGTAAGCGACTTAACACGCAGGAAGATAAGGATAAACTAAGAAATATTAAACTTCATATTTTTGAAAATAAACTACCTATTATGAACGTTATTGAACAATATTTTGAATATACAACTGACACAAGCAATTCTAACAACAACATAGCATTTTTAAATACAACTTGCAAAACGTATCAAATGAAATTAGAAAGTTAGAAAATAGAAATGATGAATATCAAGTCGGATAATTCTTAATCTGTCGCGAATATACAACAACTAAAACGTCAGTTTTTAATGTAAATTTTAGATATAAAATCGTCCATATTGGAAGCGATGGAATTTTTCATTTAAAGAATGTTAAAACCGAAATATTGCAATCCTTAGACGTTGGAAAGGTGAGAAGCAATTTTATATTCAGTTCATGCTGTACGTGCCATTCTGCACAAGGTAGTAGTATAGATCATAGTATAACAATATTCGATTATAACCATTTCTTAATTAACAATTATCCCGAGTGGCTTTTTACCGCGATCACACGCTCTCGTGACTGAAATAAGGTTAAGCTTTTCAATTACAGTGATGATAAGGATGATGTATTTAATCAGAAGCATATTATTAGTTATTTTGAAAGAAACATATTAAATTATGAAGAACAAGACAGGAAAGCCAAAAAAACAATACCGAAAAATGGTTTTTAGATAATATTACTAATCAATGTAATTACTGTAGATGCGGTTTTTCTATTGATATGAACAATGGTAATGTAATGACTAATCTAACAGCACAACGTAAATCGAACGAGCGATCGCACGCATTGACAAATATAAGTCCACACTGTAAGCGGTGCAATTGTAGTTGTAAATAATGGATTTACAATCTTGCTTAAAGAAATATATATATATATAAATATGGTATATAGCGGTATGAACAGGTATGAAAAGGGACAAATTTACAAAATAGTAGATGTAGGACAAAATAAAATGTATATTGGTTCAACTACTGAACCCTTAAGCAAAAGAATGGAACGGCATAGGTCAGACTACAAACAATATTTAAAGAACAAACAACATTTCATGTCAAGTTTTGCATTATTTGATGAATTCGGCATAGACAATTGTAAAATTATTTGATAGAGGACTGCCCCTGTAGCAGTAAAAGGGCATTAGAAAGAAGAGAAGGGGAAATTCAACAAGCAAATGAGTGCATAAGAACATAGCAGGTAGAACTACAAGAAAACATTATGATGACAACATAGAAATGTTGAGACAAAAAGCAAAGACATTTCAAGAAAAGAACAAAGATAAAAATATAGTATATGAAAGAATACCGACAAGAAAAAAAGGAACAAATAAAAAATCGACGAAGACAATATAATGAAGAAAACAAAGAAAACAATAAAGAATATAGAATAACACACAAAGAACACACAACTCAAAAACAAAGAGAGCGTTGAAAAGACAATGCTGACATTGTGCGAGTCAAATCGCATAATTATTATGAGCAAGGGGTTGTAAATTTCAATGTCCATGTGGGACAGAAGTATTGGAGAGGCAAAAACCGAAACATGAAAAAACACAAAAAAAAACATCAAATCTACTTCAAAAACAGTAGAACAACAAAACACAGAACAACCTGAACAAACACCTGAACAAAACCTAGCAATCAACATGCACAAACTAAAGCCATTAATACCTTAAAACCATACTATGATTATAACATTTATACCCTTATATGCTATAATTATAATGTAAGTATAGCGTTTTATATATTGAAGATAACTTCCTGCAAGGAGGACCATGCCCATAAAAATTGGATGATGAAATAACGTATCATACGATTTATCATAGGACTTTTTACATCATTTGGCGGGCGGGAGTCATATCGGTATTATGAAATAAAATATATTTATTTCAAGAAATACTGACTTAATAAATTAAGAGGAAAATGACACTGTTTAATTATAGCAATTGCCCTTGTAAAAATATGAAATGTATAACTGCTGTAGCATTAGCAAATAAATTACCTATTAATGTTTGTAATCTTATTGGTTGATTATAGTAATTTTAATTGCAAAAATTGTTGATTTTTGCAAGAATAATAAAATATGTTTATGGATAGTAGGGATTTGCCTGAAGAAGGATTAAAGAAGATAGAAGTACAGTTTTTGCTTTTTACATGGCTTAATATTAATAATATGAACAACCTAATTCATAATTGTTGTCATAAGGATAAAAAAGCAAATGATACATTATTTGATAAAGAGGAAGTAAAAGAGCGATTTAAAAATAGGAAAATGTATTATCAAGCGATTAAATCATACTGCAACAATAATATTGATGATGTTAAAACAGTTCTAATTCATTCTATAGAAATTAACCTTTTACAAGCAGGTAAGACTATTAGGGTTCTTCCAAATTTAAACAGTTGTTGGTCATATAGAAATAACGATTATTTAATGAGAGATATATTAAGCGATTTCATTGAGATTTACAAAGACCAATTAATAAAAGGATATGACACTTATTGTTGTAGAAAAGGGTTGATAGGTTATTCTAATCATATTGTTCATGAAATGAAATTTGGATAAGCACTAAAGCTGTTTATTTATATTATTTAATTATAATATAAATTAACATAGTAAAACTTTAGCCTTTCATTATACTATACTTCTACTCTATAAAATATGTTCATTTTTGATAGTTATTATATTTTCTTAATTTGCTTACGTCTTTCAAAGTGCGTCCATGCCCATTAAAATTGGATGATAAAACTGCTGAAACGAGAGAGGAGGGCATCCAGAAGAATTTGAAAATGCCTGTTTTCGGGTGCTTGTTTAAAAAGGTCAAAAACCCGGGGGGGGGGGGCACGTTTTGATATTGAATAAAAGTGGGCAAGGCCTCTGCTAACTCCATGACCACCTGCAGTAACGCCAAGCAAGCGACTCAGGTCGCACATGTGGGGGTGTCTTTGTCAAACGCCGGGCTTCGTTTGCTGCAGGGTATGCCATTCGGGCAGGAGGAAGTGAGGGGTTACGGATCAACTTGTAAGTTGTTGCCCCCGCGTGTACAACCAAGAGCAGACAAACTTCGCCATCTCAGGAGCTGCCCTGTGTTGAGACAAACTCATTTGACCTGTTTGGGCGGTTGATTTGTCTTATTGCCGCCGCTGTACAGTGGGGAACCAGTTGGGCAACCCGAGCAAGCGGAAACATCCAATTGGTGATCTACTAACTTGTGGCACATAACTGGAAAGCAGTGGACGTGCGTGGCAACAGAACTCCGCAAGGTCCGATGTCCTTTAGTCAGTCGCCTAAAATCCCGATTGAAGGATGGATGACCATGCCTTTTAGCCCAAGCTAAACAGGTGTTTTGATCATGGCGCATGTAGTTGCTGGGGACTTTCCAGGTGCCATTCCCTCAGACAACCCGGTAGCAGGATCTCCTTGAACAGAAGAATCCCACTTTTTGCGGGGTCCATGTAAGTTTGTAGGGGGGTTGCAGGAAATGACGATTTCGGCTGGTTCTGACTCGGCCATACTCGAAAATCGCTGGCAACCTCCTGTGCTAGGCACACACGCCACACATGAGCGCCTCCAAGGCAGGTCGGCCCTTCCCTGGCGCTCCATGTTTTCTCTTGGTCTTAATGGATTGCAAAGGGCATCAAAGGGACCTGAAGCAGGCAGATTGGTTGCATTCAGTCCCTTTGTCCGGTCCGTCTCCTAGCCGATCATCTAGTCTGACAACCTCGAGTTTGCGTGATAGATCCAGCACACACACACACAAAGAGTGACTGCAGCTTGTTGAGGAGCCAACATGCGAATTGGGTATGTCTTAGATTGAGAACACCTTCTTGTTAATCACTTCTCAGGAAGTCCAAAGGAAAACCACCCATTTTGGGGTCTCCTACTTTTAATTGCATCTTTTTCAGGCACTTAAGCAAGGCTGTGGCGGTCAATTTCGCCACCTTAAGGAGAGGGAAGGTGGGTGCAACCCGACCTGGTTTGCATGTGGAATTCCGTTTAGGGGACTGTCGAAATGGTCGCGCGCTTTGCACAGGCCAGCGGCAGCGGTGGCACCGAAGGCGTCGAGGCGCCGGAAGAAGGTTAGTTTATTCGTGCAAGATGGGTTTACAAAGGTTTGCAAACAGGCTGGAAAGATGTACAAAGTGTGCAACGCGGTAAAGGGCTTGCAAAGGTGTACGAAAGGTTAGCAAGGGTTTGCAAGCGGTTGGAAGGGAAAGCTCTACAAACGGTAGAAGGTGGGTTTGCAAGGCTTGCGAGGGCGAGGGTTTGCAGGGGTTCGAAGAAGCATGCAAAATCCTTATGCTCTTCCCAACAAGCGTAGAACTGGACATGATGGTTTTGGAAAACTCAAACAATCTTAAGCAGGCCGCTGTCCATTTCCATGATTGGAATTTCGGGTATTGCCCTTTTGCAGCCTCACTTCAAGAATCAGATTCAGCACCTTTAAAGGTTCTCTGCACCCATCATGCTCTGTAGTAACCAGCCATTGTCCCAGCCTGTTGAAGGAAATCGTCTTCCACGTCCCCTCAGTCAGGTCACCGCCACGGCGGCACCGACAGGCGTGGAGTCACACAGGGACTGCTAGGCGTTCCAACGAATACTTTTGGTGGCGTTTCTGTTAAACGCACGTTTGACCTTCTGGCTTCCCTTTTTTGGCCCATTTTTGGTGACGACCCAAAAAGCGAACATTCAGAGGGTAAGATTGAGAATGCCACTCTAGCGGGTTTTTCTCGGTATTATGCCAGAGCGGAGGGGGAACCTGTTTGCCATTTTTGGCTTTGGGTTTCCTTCAACATCCCCTGTGACCAACGTAGTGACTTACTACTTGACCTAAAAGAAGCGCTCAAACCTTGGATCAAACTCTGCCTTAAATGATAGCAACAGGTAGGAGTCATACAATGAAAGTTGCACGTTTACTTGTTCGGTTTCCAAACCTTAAACATTTGCAGGGTTTCTGCATCCTCGTGGTCTGCTTGTTGGCTCTAGCCAGTCAAGCCAGCAGGTGAGCCATGTGTTCTTTGCGAAGCAACTGCGATTATCACGACATGTCAAGTTTGCTTTCCGGGCCGGCCAACATCACTTCCCATGTTTAGGTTGAGGGAAGAATTTGGGCCTAAGGAGACATGACGTTGTCAATCTAGGGTGATGAACATCTTTGCAGCTTCAGCGTGTCGTGAATCACCCAACAACCAGCTGCGTGGTTTGACCTAAACAAGGCCTTGATCTTCCTGACTGTGAAAACAGCCTTCAGCCAAAGGTGCCTTTGATTGAACACCATTTTGCGTGTTTGGACAGGGTTTCCTTTTAAATCCACAGTCAACCAAAAACAAACGTGGTCTCCTGTTTCCGCCTCTCCACTGGGGTTTGGCACTGTCCAGGACCCCTGCCGGAGAGCAAATGTGGTATATAGCTCCTGTTCATTGGGTCGGTTCGTGTCTGCGTCGGTGGCAGTGGGTGTCGAGGAATCGATGCGCGGACTCATCGGGCATGGTGCATGGGGATTGCGGGGTTGAAACCTTGGGTTCCAAGACCATGAACTAGGTGTCCGTATCAATTCCGCTTTCGGTTGTTGCGTGTCGTACCCAGGAAACAGGATAGGACACTTCGTGACATCCAAGGCCTCCATTTATTTCTTCCCTTGAAGGGACACGCGTTGAGGACGTAGCTTCAACAGTTAAGCAAAACAGAAGTTTCATTTTGTGAACGCGTGTAGCTGTCGTGAAGGCTCCGAATCTCCGCGTCGGTCGCTTTCCCCAGACTTGCAACGAGACCAGAAAGCCAGAAGCCCTTCTAGAAGCCCGCTTTTAGCTATGGGCACACTCCGCTCAAAACTGCTCAAAGCAAAACATGCCGAGAGACGTGGAGACGCTGAACGGTTCGTGTAAGCCAGCCTTTTCTTCCGCTCAGGATGACGATTCGCAGCAGATTTTACCAACGGTGCGTATTTGTTTGTTTCTCAAAGCTAGGGATGCCGGACTCGGTCACTGGTCGTATGGAACCCCTGAGCAAGCCTTCGAGTTGCGGCATTGCCTCTTTGAATGGGAGGTTCTACTACCTGGTGCGTCGTTTTGAGCGTACCAAGCATTTTGTGCGATGTTCAAAGGGAAACCAAGAGGAGCACCACCGTGGGCGCTGCTTGCTTGTTCGGCGCACGCCGCTTCCTTCTGGGCCTGGAACGAGCCAGCCGCTTTTGTTTTTAGGTGCGGGTGGCACGCAGCAAGAGAGCCTGGGGACCCGGTTTCGGAAGTTTGGGCTGGCTTCAAATCGATTTGTCCGCGTTGATAGGGAACCAGAGGGCGCCCCATGACGATTCACACCCAGTTGGCTATTGTATCACGCTTGCTACAATTTAGTTGCCTATTATGTTTGGCAAACATTGAACTGTTTGTTTGCTGTTTTGTTCATCCTTAGCTCAATTAAGCTTTAAGAACAAGACTAATTTTGTCAGTGAACTCAGCAGGCCAGTAAACTGGCCTTGTGGGTTTTACAGCAACCAACAATGAGATTCCACAAATCGTGAGGGGTCTGCGGATTCGTACGTTGTCGGGTGTTCATGTTTCTTTTGGCACAAAATTGTACCTAGGCGCAATGAATTCAGACCAGCCAGCCTTTTCTTTTGCTGAGGGACCGATGACGATGCGCAGCAGATGTTATCAACGGTGCAGATTTGTTTGTTTCGCAAAGCTAGGGATGCCGGAATCGGTCACTGGTCGTATGAATTATGGAATCAGTGAGCAAGCCTTCGAGTTGGGGCATTGCCCTCTTTGAATGGGAGGTTCTACTACCTGGTGTGTTGTTTTGAGCGTACCAAGCATTTTGTGCAATGTTCAAAGGGAAACCAAGAGGAGCACCTCCGTGGGCGCTGCTTGCTTGTTCGGCGCACGCCGCTTCCTTCTGGGCCTGGAACGAGCCAGCCGCTTTCGTTTTTAGGTGCGGGTGGCACGCAGCAAGAGAGCCTGGGGACCCGGTTTCGGAAGTTTGATTTAACAATTATTAGGGGTCATACACGTTGCCAACCACCATGAAAAATCATGGGCGTTGCCAACCACCATGAAAAACCATGGGCGTTGCCACCATGAAAAATTCATGGGCGTTGCCAACCACCATGAAAAAAACCATGGGGATGGGAGTTGCCAACCGCCAAGAAAATCATGGGCGTTGGCAACCACCATGAAAAATCATGGTAAACCATTTGCCAACCACATGAAAACCCTATGGGCTTGCCAGACACCATGAAAAATCATGTTATGGGCGTTGCCAACCACCATCCATGACAAAGCATGGGCGTTGCCAACCACATGAAAAACATGGGCGTTGCCAAAACATCTGAAAAAAAAAATTTCATGGGCGTTGCCACCACCATGAAAAATCATGGGCGTTGCCAACCACCATGAAAAACCATGGGCGTTGCCAACCACCATGAAAAATCATGGGCGTTGCCAACCACCATGAAAAACCATGGGCGTTGCCAACCACCATGAAAAATCATGGGCGTTGCCAACCACCATGAAAAATCATGGGCATCGCCAACCGCCATGAAAAATCATGGGCGTTGCCAACCGCCATGACAAATCATGGGCGTTGCCAACCACCATGAAAAATCATGGACAAATCATGGGCGTTGCCAACCATCATGAAATATCATGGGCGTTGCCAACCACCATCAAATATCATGGGCGTTGCCAACCCCCATGAAAGACGATGACGGTTGTCAACCGCCATGAAAATCATGAGCGTTGCCAACCGCCATGAAAATCATGGGCGTTGCCAACCGCCATGAAAAATCATGGGCATTGCCAACCGCCATGAAAAATCATCGCCGTTGCCAAACACCATGAAAAATCATGGGCGTTGCCAACCACCATGAAAAATCATGGGCGTCGCCAGCCACCGTGAAAAATCATGGCGTTGCCAACCACCCATGAAAAATCATGGGCGTTGCCAACCACCATGAAAAATCATGGGCGTTGCCAACCACCATGAAAAATCATGGGCGTTGCCAACCACCATGAAAAATCATGGGCGTTGCCAACCACCATGACAAACCATGGGCGTTGCCAACCACCATGAAAAATCATGGGCGTTGCCAACCACCATGAAAAACCATGGGCGTTGCCAACCGCCATGAAAAATCATGGGCGTTGCCAACCACCATGAAAAATCATGGGCGTTGCTAACCACCATGAAAAATCATGGGCGTTGCCTTGCCAACCACCATGAAAAATCATGGGCGTTGCCAACCACCATGAAAAACTATGGGCGTTGCCAACCACCATGAAAAATCATGGGCGTTGCCAACCACCATGAAAAACCATGGGCGTTGCCAACCACCATGAAAAATCATGGGCGTTGCCAACCACCATGAAAAACCATGGGCGTTGCCAACCACATGAAAAAATCATGGGCGTTTTGCCTTGCCAACCACCATGAAAAAAATCATGGGGCTGTTGCCAAACCACCATGGAAAAATACCGGGATTTTCCCACCATGAAAAAATATGGGCGTTGCCAACCACCATGAAAAAATTCATGGGGGTTGCCAACCACCATTGACAAACCGTATGGGCGTTGCCAAAACCACCATTGAATAATCGATGGGCGTTGCCTAACCTCCATGAAAAACCATGGGCGTTGCCAACCACCATGAAAAAATCTATTGGGCGTTTGCCTCTGGTGCCATGAAAACATGGGGTGGGGTGACACACCAAGGAAAAATCATGGGCGTCGCCAACCACCATGAAAAAGCATGGGCGGTGCCAATCATTATGAAATATCATGGGCATTGCCAACCACCATGAAAAACCATGGGCGTTGCCAACCACCATGAAAAATCATGGGCGTCGCCAACCACCATGAAATATCATGGGCGTTGCCAACCCCCATGAAATATCATCGGTGTTGCCAACCCCCATGAAAATCATGAGCGTTGCCAACCGCCATGAAATATCATGGGCATTGTCAACCGCCATGAAATATCATGGGCGTTGTTAACCACCATGAAATATCATGGGGTTGCAAGACCACCATGAAAAATCATGGGCGTTGCCAACCACCATGAAAAACATGGGCGTTGCCAACCACCATTGAAAAATCTTGGGCACTCATGCCAAGCAGAACTGTCCATGGGGTTGCAACCACATAAAATGATCATGTTCGTGCAACCCTCCACCATGAAAAACCTTATGCGTTGCCAACCCCACCATGAAAAATCATGGGCGTTGCCAACCACATGAAAAAATCATGGGCGTTTGCAACCACCATGAAAAATTCGATGGGCAGTTGCCAACCTCCATGAAAAATCATGGGCGTTGCCAACCACCGATGAAAAATCATGGGCGTTGCCAACCACCATGAAAAACCATGGGCGTTGCCAACCAGCATGAAAAATCATGGGCGTTGCCAACCGCCATGAAAAACCATGGGCGTTGCCAACCACCATGAAAAATCATGGGCGTTGCCAACCGCCATGAAAAACCATGGGCGTTGCCAACCACCATGAAAAATCATGGGCGTTGCCAACCACCATGAAAAAACATGGGCGTTGCCAACCACCATGAAAAATCATGGGCGTTGCCAACCACCATGAAAAACCATGGGCGTTGCCAACCACCATGAAAATCATTATAAAACCAGAGGCGTTGCCAACCACCTGAATAACCATGGGCGTTGCCAACCACCATGAAATAATCAACGGCGTTGCCAACCACTGAAAAATCATGGGCGTTGCCAAACCCATGAAAAAACATGGGCGTTGCCAACCACCATGAAAAAATCAGGGGCGTTTGCCACCACCATGAAAAAATCATGGGCGTTGCCAACCACCATGAAAAAACCTCATGTGCGTTTCAACCACCATGAAAATATCATGGGCGTTGCCCAAACAACCATGAAAAACATGGGCGTTGCCAAACACCATGAAAAAAATTCATGGCGTTGCCAACCACCATGGAAAGACCATGGGCGTTGCCAACTCCATGAAAAATCGTTATTAAAGGGCGTTGCCAACCACCATGAAATATCATGGGAAAATCCTGAGCGTTGCTAACCGCCATGAAATATCATGGGCGTTGCCAACCACCATGAAATATCATGGGAAAATCCTGAGCGTTGCTAACCGCCATGAAATATCATGGGCGTTGCCAACCACCATGAAATATCATGGGAAAATCATGAGCGTTGCCAACCGCCATGAACATCATGACGGTTGTCACTCCATGAAAATCATGACGGTTGTCAACCCCCGTGAAAACCATGAGCGTTGCCAACCGCCATGAAATATCATGGGCGTTGTCAACCACCATGAAATATCATGGGCGCCAACCATCATGAGAAATCATGGGCGTTGCCAACCACCATGAAAAATCATAGGCGTTGCCAACCACCATGAAAAGTCATGGGCGTTGCCAACCATGAAAAAATCATAGGCGTTCCCAACCACCATGAAAAATCATGGTTGTTGCCAATCATTATGAAAAATCACAGGCGTTGCCAACCACCATGAAAAATGAACGGCCGCACAAGTGGGGCTTCTCTGCCGCAAAACCCCTTGTGCGGCCATTTTTTGCAAAAGGGCCTTTGTGCGGCCATTTTCTGTGCCGTATGCGTTGCCAACCACCCTGCAAAATCAAAGGCGTTGCCAGCCACCATGAAATCATGTGCGTTGCCAACCACCATGAAAAACCATGGGCGTTGCCAATCACCATGAAAAATCATGGGCGTTGCCAACCACCATGAAATATCATGGGCGTTGCCAACCGCCAGGAAATATCATGGGCGTTGCCAACCACCATGAAATATCATGGGCGTTGCCAACCCCCATGAACATCATGACGGTTGTCAACCGCCATGAAAATCATGAGCATTGCCAACCGCTATGAAAATCATGACAGTTGTCAACCCCCATGAAAATCATGACGGTTGCTAACCGCCATGAAAATCATGACGGTTGTCAACCCCCATGAACATCATGACGGTTGTCAACCGCCATGAAAATCATGAGCGTCATGGACGCTGCGGCCGCCAAGGACGTAAACCCCGAAACTCACACGCGTTGCCAGCCGCCATGAAAATCATGACGGTTGTCAACCGCCATGAAAATCATACGCGTTGCCAACCGCCATGAAAATCATGACGGTTGTCAACCGCCATGAAAATCATGACGGTTGTCAACCCCCATGAACATCATGACGGTTGTCAACAGCCATGAAAATCATGAGCGTCATGGACGCTGCGGCCGCCAAGGACGTAAACCCCGAAAATCACACGCGTTGCCAGCCGCCATGAAAATCATGACGGTTGTCAACCGCCATGAAAATCATGAGAGTCATGGACGCTGCGGCCGCCAAGGACGTAAACCTCGAAAATCATGCGCGTTGCCAACCGCCATGAAAGTCATGACGGTTGTCAACCGCCATGAAAAATGAACGGCCGCACAAGTGGGGCTTCTCTGCCGCAAAACCCCTTGTGCGGCCATTTTTTGCAAAAGGGCCTTTGTGCGGCCATTTTCTGTGCCGTATGCGTTGCCAACCACCCTGCAAAATCAAAGGCGTTGCCAGCCACCATGAAATCATTATTGCGATGCCAACCACCATGAAATAAAACCGATGGGCGATGCCCCAAATATCACCTGAAAAAAAAATTCATTGGGCGTTTGAACCACATGAAATTAGCATGGGCGTTGCAACCCCCAGGAAATAGCATGGGCGTTGCCAACCACCATAAAAATATCATGGGCGTTGCCAAACACACATGAACTATCATGACGGTTGTCAAACCGCCATCATGAAAATTCAGGAGCATTGCAACCGCTTGGTAGAACATCATGCAGTTGTCAACCCCATGAAAATACATGTACGGTTGTCAAACCGCCATGAAAATCATGACGGTTGTCAACCCCCATGAACATCATGACGGTTGTCAACCGCCATGAAAATCATGAGCGTCATGGACGCTGCGGCCGCCAAGGACGTAAACCCCGAAAATCACACGCGTTGCCAGCCGCCATGAAAATCATGACGGTTGTCAACCGCCATGAAAATCATACGCGTTGCCAACCGCCATGAAAATCATGACGGTTGTCAACCGCCATGAAAATCATGACGGTTGTCAACCCCCATAAAAATCATGACGGTTGTCAACCGCCATGAAAATCATGAGCGTCATGGACGCTGCGGCCGCCAAGGACGTAAACCACGAAAATCATACGCGTTGCCAACCGCCATGAAAATCATGACGGTTGCTAACCGCCATGAAAAGCATGACGGTTGTCAACCCCCATGAAAATCATGACGGTTGTCAACCGCCATGAAAATCATGAGAGTCATGGACGCTGCGGCCGCCAAGGACGTAAACCTCGAAAATCATATGCGTTGCCAACCGCCATGAAAGTCATGACGGTTGTCAACCGCCATGAAAATCATGACGGTTGCCAACCCCCATGAAAATCATGACGGTTGTCAGCCGCCATGAAAATCATGAGCGTCATGGACGCTGCGGCCGCCAATGACGTAAACCTCGAAAATCATACGCGTTGCCAACCGCCATGTAAAATCATGACGGTTGTCAACCGCCATGAAAATCATGACGGTTGTCAAACCCCATGGAACCCTAAAATTTTTTTTTCTGACGGTTGTCAACCGCCATGAAAATCATGAGCGTCATGGACGCTGCGGCCGCCAAGGACGTAAACCTCGAAAATCATACGCGTTGCCAACCGCCATGAAAATCATGAGCGTTGCAAACTTCTATGACCCCTAAAGATTTTTTTGTCGTTGGAAGTTTGGGCTGGCTTCAAATCGATTTGTCCGCGTTGATAGGGAACCAGAGGGCGCCCCATGACGATTCACACCCAGTTGGCTATTGTATCACGCTTGCTACAATTTAGTTGCCTATAATGTTTGGCAAACGTTCAACTGTTTGTTTGCTGTTTTGTTCATCCTTGGCTTAATTAAGCCTTAAGAACAAAACTATTTTAGTCAGTGAACTCAGCAGGCAGTAAACTGGTCTTGTGGGTCTTACAGCAACCAACAATGAGATTCCACAAATCGTGGGGGGTCTGCGGATTCGCACGTTGTCGGGTGTTCATGTTTCTTTTGGCACAAAATTGTACCTAGGCGCAATGAATTCAGACCAGCCAGACTTTTCTTTTGCTGAGGGACCGATGACGATTCGCAGCAGATTTTATCAACGGTGCAGATTTGTTTGTTTATCAAAGCTAGGGATGCCGGAATCGGTGACTGGTCGTATGAATTATGGAATCAGTGAGCAAGCCTTCGAGTTGGGGCATTGCCTCTTTGAATGGGAGGTTCTACTACGTGGTATGTTGTTTTGAGCGTGCCAAGCATTTTGTGCAATGTTCAAAGGGAAACCAAGAGGAGCACCTCCGTGGGCGCTGCTTGCTTGTTCGGCGCACGCCGCTTCCTTCTGGGCCTGGAACGAGCCAGCCGCTTTCGTTTTTAGGTGCGGGTGGCACGCAGCAAGAAAGCCTGGGGACCCGGTTTCGGAAGTTTGGGCTGGCTTCAAATCGATTTGTCCGCGTTGATAGGGAACCAGAGGGCGCCCCATGACGATTCACACCCAGTTGGCTATTGTATCACGCTTGCTACAATTTAGTTGCCTATAATGTTTGGCAAACGTTCAATTGTTTGTTTGCTGTTTTGTTCATCCTTAGCTTAATTAAGCCTTAAGAACAAAACTAATTTTGTCAGTGAACTCAGCAGGCCAGTAAACTGGTCTTGTGGGTTTTACAGCAACCAACAATGAGATTCCACGAATCGTGGGGGGTCTGCGGATTCGTACGTTGTCGGGTGTTCATGTTTCTTTTGGCACAAAATTGTACCTAGGCGCAATGAATTCAGACCAGCCAGACTTTTCTTTTGCTGAGGGACCGATGACGATTCGCAGCAGATTTTATCAACGGTGCAGATTTGTTTGTTTATCAAAGCTAGGGATGCCGGAATCGGTCACTGGTCGTATGAATTATGGAATCAGTGAGCAAGCCTTCGAGTTGGGGCATTGCCTCTTTGAATGGGAGGTTCTACTACCTGGTGTGTTTTTTTGAGCGTACCAAGCATTTTGTGCGATGTTCAAAGGGAAACCAAGAGGAGCACCTCCGTGGGCGCTGCTTGCTTGTTCGGTGCACGCCACTTCCTGCTGGGCCTGGAACGAGCCCGCCACTTTCGTTTTTAGGTGCAAGTGGCGTGCAGCAAGAGAGCCTGGGGTAAAACAAGCCTACCATGAGAACAGGTTCACACTTGAGAGTGTTTGTTGGCCTCCAGGCAGGATTTTTGCCAGACGCAAAGCCGCCAATCGCCTGGCTTCGCCCGACCACTTGGCCGAGGCCTTGCCTGTAAAGCTGCCTCGCATGGCCAAGCTGCCGGGAAGCCGAGATACAGTATCCAGGGAAGCTGTTTTGGATTTTTCTTTTTGTGGAATTGCAGCGTGAGGCCACCCTGAGACCGCAAAGCCCCCCCCAAAGGCATCACCTTTTCCCCGTCAAAAACTGGCCATTTCTGGCCTCATTTTCTCATGATCAAAGTCGCCACCTGAGTAGCGGGGTAAAGGGAAACAACCACATCCAACTTTGATAACTCCCAGACACACGTCATCGGGGCAAACGAGCCACGCCCCCCAGCTTGGTTTAAAG
>CAUJNA010002030.1:0-46653 GCA_963377175.1 Effrenium voratum
ACATCGCCATACTTCGGGATGTAGCACGGGATGGTGTCGCATCCCACCTCGAGCGTTTTCTTGAACGTCCTGCTGTCCCCGCACGGGTTGTAGGTGAGGTCAACGCCACCACATTGTAGCTCTCCTCCCTCAGCCATGTCAGCCATCTCCACCAAGTTAATGGTGTAGCTGTACATCTCAATTGTTTCTTTCCCTGCTTGTCCTCCTTTCTTCCTTTCCTTGGACGTTGATGAGTACGGTTCCTCCGTATCCCCCATGTCTTCATCAGATGAAACAGGGTCACTGCTGAGTAGCTCACGGAGCACCTTCATCGCCTTCTCATTTCCAGCAGCCTCCTCAATGTCCTTGCAGTCGCCGTCGTGGGCCAGGTTCGCGCACTTCTTACAGATCCCCATATCTCCCATGCATTTCTCCATTGACTCCAGGAATCCTAGTGCCGCTCTCCGCCCATCGATCACACGCTGCTTCTTGTCTTCCTTCTCAGTATTTGCTTGAGAGCTTCGACTCGGGTCTGGTGCTTGACCAAGACCCTCATCATCGCCCTCCGTGGCCTTTCTCTTGGAACCTTGTGCAGAGGGCTCGGTGATCAGGGATCGTGGATGTCTGGGCTTGACCTTGTTCATGATGTCAAGCACCTCCTTCGTGGGCACGCCGAGCTGTGCGGACGGTCTGTTCCACTTTCTGTTCTGGCCCGTCGTGTGGGTCACGTTCCCAGCGAGGTGTCGCACTATTGACTGCTCGAACTCCCTCTTGATCTTCCATGCATCCTTCCACAGTGGCAGTTCGTGCTGGAAGTACGACATCACCTCAAAGAATCCCAACACCATCACGACGACGTCTCCCAAGGATTCCTCGTTCGTGGTTTGTCCCAGGAGTTCATACATCGTTCCTTGGTCGAGCACACTCTTGATCCAGGACGAATATGCCACATTGCCAAGATCCTTGCCTATCACGAAGATGGACATCCTCTCCTCGACTCCCTCGGAATTCTTGCACACGATCACATCCCTGGATGCGCACAATTGCTTCCCGTGACCCGTTGTTGTAGAACTGCGCTGCTTGATCCACAGTCATGGAAACAAGAATCCCAACGTGGGACAAAGCCTCGTTCAGCTGAATTCACAGCTTCTCGCAAGGGCTTCACGGCACCAAGTGCGCAAGCGCTGAATCGAAAATGCCGGGTTTAGGGCTGACAGTCCTGGTCCAACTGGTGCGGACACTCACGCGAAGAGAGCGTCGTCCGCCCGCATCTCCCCTCGATACCCTTGCAGATAATACCGTTCGTTCCGCGTTCCAGTTCCGCGCAACAGTTCCCATCGAACGCATGAAAGAAGGGATTGACTGCTACTATCGGTCAGCACCTTCGACTTGCTCTATAAAACTGCATCTCGTTTAGCGCAAAAGATTTTCGCCGCCCCTAACACACACAAGATAAACTTGCTGATCAGGCGTCCGTACCGATATACCATCGAAGCATCGAAGACGTGGATCACCGACATCGGCTTTCCCAAAAGCATCCTGCTCGCCGTGTCCTTCATCTTGCTGCTCTTGTTTCCTCTTCGATTGTGCAGTGAAGGTCGGCTTGTACTCGAACTTCACCTTCGATTCCTCCATGTTCTTCGGGACGTTGAACCGAAGGACGGGCTCGTTTATGCACGTCTCCTCCAGCTCACGCTATCGAAAGCTTTGCTATGTGGTGGCGAACCCGCAAATTCGATGATTTCTATTTCTCAATCAGCAGGAGCAGTCGCTTCAGAGGAAATGTTGCATCAGGAAATAGCCCAGGATCTTGTAGTTCTTGGCTTGGGAAGCGCATGGATCACCGCCAGCAGGCCGATCGTCTCTCGTCCCTCAGGTCACCAGCGCGCCTGCCGCCTTGCAGATCTCGCTAACCTTGTTGGCGATCGTCCCCAAGTCCCCTCTTCCACCTTGGAAAGCAACATCGCGATTCACGCACACCACGACCAGGCCCTTGCATGTGTTGACGAGGTCAGATATCGCCTTCTGCAGGAAGTCGATGATGGGGTTGGCGGTCACCTGCCATCCGCATCCTCTCATGCACACCCAATCATATAGCGACATCCAGATGTGCACCGACATTGGTGAGTCATCCATGTCTCGCCTCCGCCGTTCAGCGATGAGCTTATCCAGCTTCTGCAACCGGGAGATGATATTCAACGTGTCGTTGGGTGAGGAGACTTGCTCACTCGACCCATAGTATGATCTCTCCTCGATGTTTGTCCATCCCTGTTCGTTGACCATCATCTGGAAGGTCTTCGTGCTCCCTTTCGAGTTGACGGCCCTCAGGGGCCAATCCAGGACCAAGAAGCTCTTCTTGTGGATCATCATGTCGCGAATGCCAATGGGGTTCCTCTTCTGCCTATTGATAATCCGGTTCAACTGTCCAGGTGCGTTGTCCGGGTTCTTCTCCGCCTGAATCAACGCGTTGATGGCTTTGGCGCCCGGAAGGCGTCCAGTAATCAAGCATCCTGTTTGGGCACACAAGAAAGCATACAGCTGTAGCCATGCCGCATTTCCCTTCCCAACATAGGAAAGAATGATCTTCCCCGCGCTGGTCTTCTCCTCGAAGTGCAATAGCGAAGAGGTCAGGCATCTCAGCATACACTCCCAATATGTTGCGTTCTTGCCTTCTGCAAGACACGGCCCAAATACAGTTTGTATGATTGGGTACCCCGTATTGTTGTCTATGTTGATTTTCACATTGACAGTCGCGCCGCCCAAAGTGGTACCCCCTTCGAATGAAGTGTAGGTATCGTGTCCAGCAGTTGGGTTGATAATTACCCATCTGTCGTCGTCACCGCCAGAGTTCATTCGGAAAATGGAGTCAATGATCTCGTTGTCGATCTTGACAGCATCGCTGGCTTGTGACCCCCCACTTGGAGCTCCCGGCTGGGGGACTGACCCACCAGCGGTTTGACTCCTTTGTCCGGAGCTTGATGCCGACTTCTGCTGTCGCTCCGACTTCCGCGGCGGCTCCGTCTTCGATGAGCCCATCACCCACCATGTCGGCTCTTCCCCAACCACGAAATCCTCGGGGTACTTCTCCAGTTCCCTCTCGATTTCATGAATCGTGCAGTATTTATTCTGGAAGAATTCGATCATGACGTCCTTCTCTGCCTTCTTCTCGATCTCCTTCATCCAGCTTACCCACTTGCGCCGATCTTGGTTCTCAGCGGCCCTGTCAGCCGCGTGCGGTGCCAAACTGATGGAGTTGATGTTCATCGCAGGCAGCTTCGACTCATAGATCATATCGATGCACCATAGGAAATCCCTGGCGTACTCACTCTCCCGGTAGAGATCGTTCAGCTCCCTTTTGTCTGGACGGAAATAAGCTGTATACGACTGATCTTTGGAGTCCTTCTCACCGAGCAATGGCTGCAATCTCCTCATAATGAACGATACGCACATGAGTGAATTGACCGCCCCGATGCACGCATCTGAGACGTCACTGGGGGTTGACCCACAGATCATCCAGCGCAACAGATTGTTCTGGCTGGCATTCTCATCCCTCCTCAGTGCATATGCGAGGTTCTTCATCGATGCCTGCAGCTCATTCTGGTAGACCAACCCAAGGTCCCAATTCTTCTGGTAGTCGTCCTTGGAACCACGACCGTAGGAGTCGAGCTTGGGAGCCTTGATCACGCTCAACGTGAACACTTTCCCCCAGTTCCGATCTCTGTACTTTGCAATTCTCCGATCGTGCCTCTCAAACTCTGCAGTCGTCTGGAACTCCTCGGAGCTCCTCCACCTTCTCGATGACGATGCCCTAGATGACTCGTCGCTGATGAATTCTTTGTACACCTCCCCAACCGGGGTGTCCTGGTGGAATGCAGCTTTGAACGACCGGTCATCGTTGTCCTCGGCCACGCCTAATGCGAGATCCCAGATGTTCGCGATTGACCTCAACATATCCGCCCCTTCTATGCAGTACTTGGTTACGTCGAGCAACTCGGGGTTCTTCGCTAGCATCGTTGCCTCACCGCAAAGTTGGTTCAGCGCCGACACTATCTTCTTTCCCTTGCTGCAGAATTCCCTCCATCCAAGCATACATTCGTCGGCAGAAAGCTGTCCGAAAACTTTACTGATGAACTCTAAGGCAACCCTCATAGACTGCCCTTCACCTTTCATCATCCCGCGGCCCTTGGCAGAATAGTACGCAGAGTATGCATAAATAGCGGGGACGCCGATGTCCTCGATCCATTTCACGCACATACCAAGGTCGCTGTTCACCTCCATCCTCTTGGGTATCCTCTTGCCTTCCTCGATGGCGTTCTTCACCAAATTTCCCAAGAAGATTGCTGCTTGCCTAGATTTCCCGACAGGCACGCAGAAGAACTCATTCGTATTGACGACAGTCGGATTGGCGGTCATCTTGATGATATTCTCCAAAACCAGGAAAACCCAAAATAAGCAGCCGCAAATGAAGCCACGGAATTGTCCCAATACGGTCCCAGCTTCAGATTGAAGTGACGAACTCGTCCGGCTCTTCCTCGAAGCTTGGGGTTCGGGACTGACCCAGCTCCCCGTGTGCACCAGAGGTTCGGGACTGACCCAGCACCTCGGTTGTGCAGTTGGGGTGGTGTAGATTTCGCTCGCAGTAGCCAGGCGCTTCCGCGATCTCCCTCGCGCAATGCAAGCAAGAGCGAGTTGCAACGGTGCCGGCTTGAGGCACCTTGCTCGAGCACGAAAACGGCGAAGGATCACACCCACAATTATTGACGTGTACAACTGGGTTTCTTTGGTTTCACGACCAGCACAAGGTCCATGCTCATGGTTTCCATTGCATTTCTTGGACAACGAGCCACCAAGTTCAAAATTCCATGATACAACTCTCCATGGTTTCTTGATTGGCAAGGGTTTCTTTGCATATCTTTGTTTCAATCCATAGCGACACCCATCAAACTCGTGACTAGTCCCATCATGCACAACCTCATGCAGTCTCTCATCTTTCCAATAAACACAACTTCCAGGCAACTCAAACAAAATCGCAGCTCGTTTTGTCATGGCATGCCGTTTAATTTCAACGAACCGTTCAAATAATCTCCAAAATTCTCTTTGTTTGGCCTCGATTTTCTCTGCGGTGTCAATTCCGCGAGTCTTGTTGAGGCGTGCCCATGATGATCCCCCCGTGCAAGGCCCGGCGAAGAACAACAAATCGGAAGGTTTGGTAAGCACATGTCTGGCGATTCTCCCCCCGTACACGCTCAGTAAGTCATCAACCAGGGTTATGGTGACAACCTGCGGCCCGTCATGGCGTGCAAGAGCAGTGAACCAGTTACGTGGTTCGGAGCATGCCATCAGCACGATGGGCCGAGTCAAGTCAACACTGTAAAGGGTGACGACTGTGCGAGTTCTCATACCAGGAAGCGAGACATGAACAGGAGCGCGAAGCACACCACCGTCATGTTTGACCATCGCGAGTTCAATACCCGGCGCTAACTGTGGCTTGTGCTTCACCGCAATGCGATACGGAACAAAACAACGACCAGGGACAAGCTGCTCGTGATTGATATGTATACAACGCATGAGCAACTTCAATCGGAGCAACGTTTCCAAAGCAAGGTCGTTAACACACTTCAACTCTATGCGCTCGTTCGACAGTTCTTCAACAAATGCGGCCAGCACGGACTGCATGTCAACATCCCCGGACCCGACGTGAATTGGTCGTGGCCGTGGAGACCGTTCCCGCGCCGGTGCAGCGACCGGTACGGGATGAAACTGCCACACTGCGCGTTCAACCCAACCATCAATTCGCACACATTGTAGCCCCGGGTCAACTCTATCCTCAACTTTGAGCCATGACCCATTCTTCAGAAACCAAGTGAAACGAAGCCACTTGCTCCCAAACGGTGTCATAACCGCGAGTGGAGGTTTCACTCGCATCAATCTGGGTCCCTTGGCAACAACAACCGGATCATGTCCTTCATGCTCATGCAATCCCTCTTTAGATGTTAATCCAGACCACCATAGGTCCGGGGGCAAGATCGGTATGTGTGTGTACGGAAATGTTGGAACTCCGTCAACTGTCCCCGAAGCGGTCTGCATGGTCCCCTTTATGGGATCACACGTGGGTGTGAGCGCCTTGAGGTTATCCGGGTCAGACAGCAAGCTCGGGTCAAGTAGACCAATCTGCAAACATGCATGTTTCCATTTGCGCCCATCATTGAACGCCTTGGTGTAAATATCGGCCGCCATCCTGTCGGTGACCACATACGCCAAGTACATGTAATCACGTGTGAACATCTCATGCATCCACGAAATGCTAACACCATGGCTTCTCTCAAGGTGGCGCATCGTGGGGTTCCTCCCCGATCGCACGACACCGATCATAGCCTTATTATCGTCATAGAACACAAAGTTCGGTGACTTCTTGAGAATCCGCTCGACCAGCTTGAGAGCGGGCATACCCATCGATCTCATGGCAACGTCGGCCGCAACAATCTCGGCCTCGGGAGTGGAGTGACTCACACAACCCTGTCTTTTAGAGCTGCCAGACAACGGAAACCGGGTATTAGGCCCTTGTATATACAAGTGTCCACCGGAGGTGGAACGCAGCGAGTCAATGCATCCCGCAAAGTCAGCGTCCGCATACAAGGCCAAGTGCACATCGTCCATAGGGTCTCCAACCCAACCGACCATGCGCCAATGTTTGGTATGATTCACATAGCACATCAAGTGATGCAAACCCCGATCATCGGAGTCAGTCCACCTATGCACGTTCCGTGCTAGGCGATTCACTTGCCGCAACAAATCGAAGCGAGCAATCCGCGCACCGTACAGCAACTTCATCAGTACGCTAGCGGCATGCGGAGCAAGGTGTCCACGCACGGGCTCCTTCAAGGCCAACTCAGGAGTCCCTCCCCGTTGGTCCGGCACTGTGGCAGAACCGTCGGTGGGCACAAGATTGTTACACCAATTGCACACGACTGACGGCCCCTCTCTGGCAGGCTTCCGTGAGACGTGATTCTTTGTTTCTTCAAGCAACTCAGGGGTGACAACCTTATTCAACTTCACGTCGCCCGCCACTTCAAGATAGCGGTCGACACAGGAACGTAGGAACTGTTCCACCCTGGGGATCCAAGACCCAACTATAGAGGGTCTCGGCTGAACCGAGCCTGAGAGAGGTCTTGGCATCGAGACCTCAAATTTGAGGCCTTTGCCAGCTGGCTCTATAGTATACATATGTAATATACAGCTCAGATAGGCACAAGTGGAGTGCCTGTTGGCCCCAACAGCCAATTGGATTGCACCAACCGCCGACATGCTGCATTGCATGTTGGTTGTCATGTGATCTTATGAGATCTGTGTCTCTCACATGCCTTTCAAAAGGAGTCGGTAATGATTGAAGTTTGGTTCCAACAGGCAACACACCGACTCACAACAGGGTCAGATTTTGCCAAGTTTAATATATAGCACATACGTACCCCTACTCACACAAAAACCACACGAAGCCTCTACTTCTTGGTGCGGGGGCGGCGGCGCTTTTCTCTCGGCTGGCACGCATTAATCGCTCCAGATCCATTCTGAATTTGATGCGTGATGACCTCCAAAATCATGTTTGTGGTTTAAGGTTTGGGGTTCCCCGAAAATTGCTGGTTTCCTGACATGCCCAACAAGCTAGATGGGTTCCAGTCATCACATCCATCCATGCCTCAATATCCTCAATTAGCAGTAATTAGCATACATGACCTGCCCGCTGCAGTGGCACCAAACGGTGCTGTTGTTTTGAGGTCCCTTTTTTGTGCATGGTTGCGTTGAAGGGAATGGAATTCGAAGGTCACCATTTTGGGGATCCCCTTCATGCCCAATGAGCTTCTTCTGAAGTGGGCGGATCTGGTCATGTCGCCTAGCGATTGTTCAGGCACGTCTTCTGGTACCCGCTGTTGCCAAGCCTGACGGGCTGGCTTGATGTTTCTTTTGGTGGGAGGTTCCCTAGTTAAGCTTAAACAAACAGGGGCTGTGACAATTGCGGACCAGGATCCTTGGGGACTGGTGCTGATTTTTTGCAAGATGTGTTTCAGGGCTCTTCTGACAACATCTGGCCTCATGTACCACTTCTCGAGAAATGCAGGCTCCATGGTCATTCTCTGGTTGGATCTCGCAATTCCTCAGTGCAAGTATATGCTTATCTGACAGTATACTAATCGGAATATGGCAGTGGGGACATGTGAGAACTCAAACGCAGTTATTGCGACAAAGAAGCGCTTGACAAACTGCATAGCACTTTCATCTCGAAAGGCATGGTAGCGCCGTGGATTATAACCTGGCGGGGAACAACACTAGACTGAACTGCGCGCGCACGTGGCACATGTGTGTGTGTGTGTGTGTGTTGCCGCCATGGCTCGCTCGGTGCGTAGATCCAGCAGTGCATGATGCAACATATGGTGTTTCGGCCGCAATTGCCACATAAGCCTGAATCACTATCACCAGCAAACCAACCCTGCAACTGCATATTTTTCAAGTGTTGCCCCAAAAGTGGTCAGGTTCCCATATTGGCAATTGTCCCCAATAACGAATCCCTCAAATTATGGCATCAAACACATTCGCAGAGGCGCTCTCCCACTGAGAAAGTGGCAACCAGATAGTAGAACGATGTTTTAAACAAAAATAGAGGACTGTCTTGGGCCTGCTTTCTATTTGGCTTGAGCAATTAAACGTACCCCTGGGCACCCTTCACAAAACACAGATCCCTTGTTGCAACCGTGGCACTCATTGAGCGAACATGCCATGTCAGCCAGTTTGGCATAGGCCTGCAGGTACTCAATTCCATGCTTGTAGATCCGCTCGCTTTCCTCGGCTTGGCCATGGATGGCAGCAAGCAGCGTTGCCTCCGTTGGGGAGTGACTTTGGCATCTTGATTTGAGAGTGTCCACAACCCAATTGATAAGTTTGTGTATCCCACCTAGGGGTGAAGGCCGGCTGGGCAACACGTTTAACACGGAGTAGCTCGCAACTGGGCCGCTTCATATCTCAAGTCAAAACTTGTTTGACAGGGCCGGGGGTGTCAAGGTGTCCACAATTCAAAACGAAATGGAATGTCCACACAATCCTCTCCACCAAACGCTGAGTGTTTGTTTGGTTTTGGCACGCGGGGACAGTGCATACATATATGGTGTCATGAGCAAGTTGCTGCCTCGGTGAGATATGTCCCAGCGCACTCCATAGTGCAGTAGAAGGCGTGCAAGTTCCACATGCAGTGGCACGTGTAGGCCAGAATCGGCTCGTTCTGCTTGGCTTCGGGGGTCAGGCTGTCATACAAGGAGCAGGCCTCCGCCGCAAGGAAGGAGGTGATCACTCTGCCGTTGTATGCCTGCAGGGGGCTGAGCACAGGACATTTATGTCTGCGCTCGAGCTGTGCAAAACCAGACAAACGTGAGACTGCGCTCCTTTGTCTTCAGAAGGCAAAAATCTTCAGTGGTCTGGTGCAACATCCATGTTTTGAAGCGCGGCTGCGAGCACTGGACCTTGTTCGTTTTGAGCCAAGCTCGGAACCGGAGCCACGCTGCTGTGAATTTTGCATCAATCGATCCTGCGCCAAACCACTGCATGTCGCAGAGTACCCGCAGGCATGCTCCGTTGGAATCCATGCCAACTCCCAGATTCACCGCATGCATCAGGCATACCCGAATTCGGCGGTAATGAAAAGATGTAGCGAGCAAAAGGGCGTTGCAATACGGGCTGGCGAGGTCGACCTGCTCCAAATAGAACTGGAGCAAGCTGCGCACTGTGTGGCGCCAGCATGGTGAGTCCACGAAATCCCAGTACCTGAGAGCGCCATCTTGCTTGGAGGCACCACATCGGTGGCAGATTGCGTTGCATCTCCAGTGGTTGACCAACCCAATAGTCTCTTGGTGATGCTTCCAGTCGCCACGCAGCTCGTACAGCTGGAACTTGTATCCACGCACACCTGAACGCAAGCGCTCCAAGCTGGTGACTACGGCCTTCCAAATTGGGGCCAGCGTGCGCATTCCGAGCGACTGCCCAGTGCGTAGGGCGCACAAAGGAAATCTGCTTCGCCACACTGATTTCACCTTCGGGTCTATCAACGGGAAGCCTGGCGGTGGAAAGGCTTATTAGAACAAATGCGCAGCACTAACATCCGCACGGGTGCTGTTTAACTGCAGCCATGAGACTGATGAAGCAAGCGAACACACTCTCTCCAGAGTCAGTGTATTGAGCTTCATCTCCATAAAGGCCGATCGGGTAGGTCGACCACATGGCCTCATCCGTCATGCCTGCATCAAGCGCCCATGGCATGTGAGTTTTCACATGCGTCCAGTGTTTGTGAGCGTCCGCTGCATCTAGCTGCACGTGGTGGTGATGCAAAAGCCATTCCACTAACTCGTACGGCGGGCAGATCGGAAGCTGCCTCATGCATATGCGTTTGAGAGCTTGCACACATGCATATTCATTGCATTGTCCCTGCAGTGCGCGTAACTCATAGGCATGGTGGAGTAAACGGCTTGTTTATTTCATATCATTAATTAGTTTGGTGCTTGTTGGTATTGTCCCCGCCCTCCCCGCGCAGCCAAGTGACATGTCCACCACAGCGGTTGGGTTCTGCGGGTCCATCACAGGGATTGTAACCATCTCCATTGGTACCTTGGCAGCACGGGAAAGTTCACATGTTTGAACCATATCCTGGAAACAGTATTTGGGAAGGTTCCGTGATCAAGCTGAGCTGTTGGCTAATCACTTCCAAGGAATATATGCGGCAACTTGTGTTTGACAAGTTACTTTCCAGGCTCCTCTGGCAGCATGCCTTTGCACATCTCTGCGCATGTTGTTGGCCAGTCTTCCCGAAGCACCGCATTTCGCAAGGCGACCCACTGTGCTTGGCGTATGCTCCCTGAGCTCCTGGGAACGCAAAAGAAATCACCCCCGTCTTTGAGATCTAAAACACCCCATAAACTGTCAGGATTGTTGGCCAATTGATGGGATAAGCCGGTGATTTCCCCAATACAGATTGTATGGGTCTATGTTTTGCGGGTGGCTTTTTTGGACGCCTGGTCACCTGCACCTCCATCTTGAATCTTCAAAGATCCCCTTTTCAAATGTTGTTGATGGGAAACGACGAGGAAACCTGCCACTTTCAGTGGTTCCCCTATTTTGAGACACGTCCCCTTTAAAAAAGGGTCAACAGAAGCTAGCCACCTTAGGGAGTCCCCTATTCTAAAACATGTTTTTTGGGTATTGATGGGATTGGTGAGTGGCTTCCCAACGCAAAATCTTGTTGATTGGTGGGTATGCGTTGCTGAAGGTACATATGGTTTATTTTGAAACACACTCCCCGCGATAGTGTGTTTGTTCTTTTGAATGGTGGAACCAAACATGGTAGCGTGCAGCATAGTGAGGGTCCATCTAAAACATCCACATGGGTTTAACAATCGTTGAACCTGCTGTCTAATGGCAACCCAGAGGCAAGCGCTATGCAATGTGCCAGATCTTGCACAGCAACACAGCTCCATTCCTGAGGTGCACTGGTATGAGAACGCTGCCTTCAACAGCAGCGGACTTGCTGCAGGCAGGGCGCGCCAGCACCTGCTCCGGCAAGAAGCCGTTGCTGGATGAGCCCGTCCGTGTCGCTGCCTGCGTTGGGGCTGAACACACAACCGGGGATATGTGTAATTCTTCCATGCTTTTCATGTTACAAAACAAGGCAGTGACACTACGCATACCATGAACGATGTCATGAACATGTTTTTGACCATTTGACCTCCAAGCTCAGTAGAACATGATGCAAGGTATGTCGCAAGCGCTCTACGGATTGTTTGGCCACGACAGCACGATGTCCGGATGTTTGAACGCAATTGCAAGAGCTAATGCTTATTCACAGGGAGTTGTAGTTCGCCACTGCATTTGGACTGCAACCCCTCGCAGGCTTTTCGGCAAACACAAGCACTGCGAATCGATTGGACTTGGTTGGACTGTTTGATGCGTTGGCCTGCACCCCTACAGCCCAAATGTTTAGGCGGCGAAGAAACGCTCCACCTGCAACGGACCAGCTCCGCCATGTGCATCTAAATTGATGATTGGAACCAACATGTGGTTTGGCCCAATTTTGCAAAATCAAGCACACTGTGAACCGCACGTGTTGGATCGGGTCACTGTTCATGGAAAGGGCGCGACGAGCAAGCTCAAGGGATGACTAGCCAAAACAAATGCATGCAAAACTGTCCTGTATAGTATTTGTTATTGGTAGCTGATGCCATGTTCTTCACTTCACCTTAAGTACTGTTGGTTTCAACCACCCCTTGGCTTGATCATTTCTTGCCCCTGCCCTTTGCAGCCGCCTTGGGCTTCACAAACTTTTTGAGGCAGGAAACAGTGGCCGCATACTGTTCGCACACAGCCTTCAAAGATCCGATGCATTCACTCAGCTCAGCGTCAGGTGCGCCCGAGCTCACCTTCGTCTCCAAAGCCGCGTAGGCCACCTGCAAGGCCTCTTGGGGCACGGCCACATCCTTCACCAAGGCCTCCATTGTAGTCTGAGGCCTTGGAGAAAGTGACGGATTCAATGTGGCTCAAGTGTTGGGCTCCTCTGGCGATATGTGTCACAACCATGCTGTTGGGTTCCTTGTGTTTCATCGCCCAGAAGGAGTTGTGTTTCCATGTTTCTCTCTAATAGGAGGCCCAACCCGTCCCAAAAGTACGATGGGCGTCAGCCCTTTGGCGACCCACCCAGACAAAAAAAACATTCCTTCACAAAAAAGAAACCAGCTAGGTTTGGAGACCCCACCTCTAAGCTTGCTACAAAATAAGCTCCGCTCCCCAAAACACGAGTTGTGGTTTCCCTTCTTGTCCGCTAGCAGAATATGTATCAAAACAGTTTGCCGGAGAGACAACCCTCCTCCCAGAACAAAACCGGGTGTAATTCATGAACTTTGACATCAAATAGGCACCCTCTGAAGGTTGCACCCTTTAGCCAACCGAGTGTTGTGGCCTTTAAGGAAATCCTGATTCCGGCATTGCAGGCGCCCGGCTCGCACATATCGATCGATGGTGGGTAACCGGTGTGGGGGTGGATGTGTTAATCATTTGTGGGTGCTTGTTAGTCTCGTGCATAAAAAGCTATGTATCAATGTTGCATGCATGCGCAAACGAGCCACACGTTGGCGTTCTGCAGCCTCAAGGGCCATCCTTTGGCCTCTGTGATCTTGGCGGATGTGCTTTTCAGGAGGGCTGATCCTGCTTCAGGGTTTTGGCCCCTCCTGACTTGGGTCGCGGTCTGGACGTGGGCTTCGCTGTAGGCGCCGGTGTCGGATTTTCTCCTGGTGCAGCTCCCTCATCATCGCCGGCGGTGGACTCCAAGACGGCCTTCCTGAGCGATAGCACCCGCAAGGTTCTCTCTCTCTCTCTCTCTCTCTCTACCTCTCTCTTATGCGCTGATAGTCCCACATGCACCAAACGAAAAGGTAAACGCGATAAACAAGCAGACCAGACCGTTGCATTGCCAAGCATCACAGCCGCGCTCGCCCCTGCGCCTTTGGCCTCCACAGCAGTTCGGATGTTGTACTCCTCGTCGTGGCCCTCCTCGGTGCTCTCGGAAGCAGAGTCCCAGACTTTGAAGAGGTGCCACTCCTGCCGGCGAAGAACATGCGTGCGCTATTCAACTCGCATTGTCAGCGGGTGCTAGGAAAGCATCCTTTGTGGCCCTTCAAAAAAAAAAGGTTTAAAGCCCCCCCTCCAGAAAAGACAGACAATAGTGCGCCTCTTTCTCCGGACAATCTGGATGAGGGCGGTGCCACGAATTGCCAGCGTCGATCTTGTGAGTGCGGATGTCGGTCGCGATGGCCTCACCGTGGAGCTCTTTCAGCTCGCAGAACTTCTTCCAGACGTGCCGCCCCACCTTTCTGGTGCTTGTGAAATTGCGCGCGTTTTGAACCACGTCGCTCTTAAGCCAGTTGCCAGCGCAGCCCAAGAAGGACTCGTACAGCTGTCTCATCATGAGCTTGCCCTTGGATTTGAGCTTGCCACTCACGGGATCCCGTGAGAAGGCTTTTTCCACCACCTCATTCGGCACGTCGACTGCTCCTCGCTAAGAAGTGGTTTTTCTCAAGCGAGTTTAGCTTCATGAGCTGGTTGAGAGTCAAGGTTTCTTTGTCCAGCGCCCTCTAGACAAATATGGATCGAAACCAAACATAAATAGTTTGTAATGTAAATATATACGTGTCAAATCACAAATCAAGAGTCGGATGCTGCGGTAAAAACGCATGTAGTCATTGTGAGCCTCACGGCTCAATCGATCGTGCTCCGATTCTTGCGCAGGAGCCTGCGCAGTTGCAGCGGTGTCAGGCGAGGTAGCAAGCGGGTTACCCCCTTCTTCGTCAATCTTGCGGGTTGAGGGTCTTCGAAGTAATTCCTTGACAGCCTGGGCATGGTAGGACATACCTAATATATGAGCAAATAATTATTGGCCAAATTGGTCCAACAGGGTCGTTTTGGTTAGACATCAATATTGCACACCTTTGAAAGATGCATCTTCAAGACACAACATGGCAACATATCCCCTAAACTACGCCCTAAACACCCACACACACACACACATGACATGCCACTCCGCGCCTCATGGTCAGCCTTCTGCTTGACGCCATGCTGATCGCCACCCGTAGCGCTTTGCTGACCGCCGCCCGCAGTGCCCTGCTGAGCATCCCCTGCAGCACTCGTAGCAAGGCCCTCCCCCCGCGCGCCGTCCTTCGCGGTCCACGCAGCGTGGCTTGCCAGGTCTGGCCGCTGCGGGTTTGGTGTGGTATCTTTGTAGCCGGGCGTGAAGAACTGAGCCACCGATGACTCAGCCCGCTGAGGTGTCTGAACCGGCGCATCTGGATGATGCTGCGCATGCGTGTCCTGCGTGTCCACCTGAACAATATGGTGCGTCTCCTCCGGCTGTTGCGTCTCCTCCGGCACAAGTTGCGTCTCGCCCAGCGGCTCGCCGTCGATGTGGAAATCCTCAAGCGCGTCAATGGCGTCCTCCAAGTCTTTGTTCAAATTGTCCACCTCCGCCCGGTACATGGTCTCAGGCTGAGCATCGCTGGTGCTGTACAGCAAGCACTTCGAAGAGCAGTAGTGCGACATGGTCTCCTAGCGGCAGAAAGGGCGTCAACACACATATGCTCGCACGCATGGGTTAATTGGGTCCTTGTGGAGCCAGCCATCCGCGCCACAAACGCGATTGCAGCCAGCGCACGTTGACGGGACACCTAGGCGCAAACGAACACGCGCATACGCATTCATGTCCATGCAGGCATCAACATGTCGATACGCGGCGCGGGCGCGTGTGTTGCGGTTCTCGCCAATAACACCAGTAGACGTTGCAACACACACACACACACACACGCGCACACACACACACACACTTAAACACATGTGTGCATTATCATACCGACATGGATGGCTATGTTACGCAACGTTAGTACATGTGCTGCGTGCCAAGGCGCCCTCCATGTGCAAAGTGTCGTCCAGTCCTGCCAGGTCAACAGCAAGCAGTAATAGCAACATCAACAGCAACTGCAACAGCAACAGCAACAGCAACAGCAACAGCAACAACAGCAACAGCAACAGCAACAGCAACAGCAACAGCAACAGCAGCAACAACAACAACAACAACAACAACAACAACAACAACAACAACAACAACAACATCACCATCATCATCATCATCATCATCATCATCAACAACAACAACAACAACAACAACAACAACAACAACCGCAACCAGAGCACAAGCACATGCACAAACACAAACACACAATCATCCACCCAACCAGCCAATCTATCAAACAAACAAACACACTACTACCCCACAACCCACAACCAACAGTACACAATACACATACAACAACAACCAGCAACGCAACATGTGCTACAACGATTCAGCAACCAACAACCAATGCAACAACAATCAACCAACAAACACAACAATAACACTCCAGCAACCATTCAACAACAATACTGCATCAACCAACTAACCCACCCACCCACCCACCCACCCACCCACCCACCCATCAACCAACCACCCACCCATCCACCAACCAACCAACCAACCAACCAACCAGCCAGCCAGCCAACCAACCACCCAACCAACCACCCAAAAAACGTTAAACAGCGAAATGATAAAACCGCCGGCATCAATAAGATAGTATCATGAGATCAGGTACTACTAAAACAAAACAACATGCAAATCGTCAGCGGATGCAGCGAATCAGCAATTTTTTTATATTATATATATATATACTGAACAATTATGCTGCGTGTTTCGGATGATCGGATGGCTCCTCCCAGATCTGATCCAGACCCCAGGCGCAGGGTCTCTTGGCTGTCGCGGCTGCGAATCTGTTTCTTCCGCGGCGGGCTGTCCGCGATGGTCTCTGGCTCTGTGAGCGCGTCCACCGATCGTTTTGGCGCCGTGTTGGCCGGTGTGGCCGGTGTGGCCGTGTTGACCAGCGGTGGCTGTGGTGTGGTGCCAGGTGTGGGTGCTGCATGTGGCTGCTGCGGCGTGGTGCCATGGCCACATGTGGCCGCTGTCGCGGGTGTTGCCACGGCTGGTGGCTGTTCTGGCGTAGGGCCAGGTGCGGGCGTTGCCGTGGCTTCTGCTGGCTGTGGCATGGTGCCAGGCGCAGGCGCTGAAGCGGCGGGCGGCTGCTGCGGCGCCGTGCCAGGTGCAGGTGCCTCCAGTGCTGTCACTACAACAGGTGGCTGATGCTGCGGCGTGGTGCCAGGTGCGAGCTGCTGCTGCGGCGTGGTGCCAGGTGCGGGCTGCTGCTGCGGCGTGGTGCCAGGTGCGGGCTGCTGCTGCGGCGTGGTGCCAGGTGCCTCCAGTGCTGTCACTACAACAGGTGGCTGGTGCTGCGGTGTGGTGCCAGGTGCGGGCTGCTGCGGCGTGGTGCCAGGTGCAGGTGCCTCCAGTGATGTCAATACCACAGGTGGCTGATGCTGCGGCATGGTGCCAGGTGCGGGCTGCTGCTGCGGCGTGGAACCAAGCGCCTGCTGCGGCGTGGTGCCAGGCGCAGGTGCAGTCACGGCTGCTGGCTGCGGCGTGGTCTGCGGCGTGGTGCCAAGCGGCGTGGTGCCAGGCGCAGGTGCTGCTAGCGGCGGCGGCGGCTGCGCTGTCGCGGCTGGTGGCTGCTGCGGTGTGGTGCCTAGTGGCTGCTGCGGCGTGGTGCCAAGTGGCTGCTGCGGCGTGGCGCAGTCACGGCTGGTGTCTGGCGCAAGTGGTTGCTGCGGTGTGGTGCCAAGTGGTTGCTGCGGCGTGGTGTGAGGTGCAGGCGCAGTCACGGCTGGTGACTGCTGCGGCGTGGTGCCAGGCGCAGGCGCAGTCACGGCTGGCTGCTGCGGCGTGGTGCCAGGTGCAGGTGCTGCTAGCGGTGGCTGTTGCGGCGCTGTCGCAGCTGGTTCTGTCGCAGCAGGTGGCTGCTGTGGCGTGGTGCCAAGTAGCTGGTGTGGCGTGGCGCTAGGCGCAGGTGCTGTTGCGGCTGGTGGCGGTTGCGGTGTGGTGCCAGGTGGTGGCTGCTGTGGCGTTGTGCCAGGGGGCGGTTGCTGCGGCGTGGTGCCAGGCACAGGCACGGTGGCTGATGCTGGCGGTGGCTGTGGCGCGGCCTTGGCGCACTTGCGTGCCGGACTTGCGGGTGGCCTCACTGCGTGAGCTGCCCGTGCTGCGTTGATCTTCTGTTGCAGATCATTTGGCACCAGCGCACGCTTCTTGGGGCTCATGACGCCGAAGCTAATCTAAATGCACCCTCTGCCAAAATGCTATGCGAATCAGCTAATCAGCACGCTATCACGTACAACACACATGCATCCAAGCACAACCGCACACGACGTACCCAAACAAAAATGCTGATCATGTCATAGACCCCTCAACACTTGTTGTTTGCATGTGCCGCTGGCAACCGGTTCCGCTCACGAGAAACATTGTTTGTTTAACCAAACAGCGCCCTCAATTTACAAGTAGCCCCCAGGACCCAGGAGTGGCTTGGCATAACACTTTTCGGGGCGGTGGTACCTTTTTTTGGTGGAACCAGAAGGCATTGTTTTGAGACATACTCAATGGCTGCCAGGAGTCGTTGAAACTCTTTGCTTTAAACCACCACAGCGGCCACCTGAGCTAGTTTGTTGGGGTGTCATTGCATCACATGCCGTTGCCTGTGTGGCCCAATCATGTAGGTCGTGGGTTCCAATATGTTTCTGCGTGCAACTACCAAGCGTGTTTGCGTTGCTAGCAATGCTTCAGGGCCACTTGGCATTTTCCCAAATTCATGTTTGTTTGCAGTTACAAATCTATGTCGATATGTCGAAACTGAACAGCCCAACGTCCCAAGCCTATAGGGGCATAATCAGCCGCAGAGTCTCATGGGTACAATGCAACGACCACCAAACCGTGAACCCGCATCAAGTTTCGTGCTGCCAGTTTATTAAACAAGTATTACATGTGGTCAGTTTGGAGCAAGCATGTGCTATCAATGCAATCCAATCCAACTACCAATCTACAATGGAGTACTTCCCAGCAGACCCACTGTAGAGTTGCATCGCGGGTCCATTTTCCCACCAGGCGTCAACGCTGCTGGTCGTGCGAGTACCAAGCCGCCGCGGTTGCTTCAGGACGCGGGAGTCGGGAGTGTAGTTGTGTTCTGTTGGGGACGGCTGGACAACCAAATTTATTGTTTGCGGGTGGGATGTTAGGAATGTAGCCAACCACCGAACTAAACACAGGTCCCTCCAAAATCATAGCATTGGGGAGCCCCAAATTCCGCTTTTGGGGTGGAGAGCATGCTAATTATGAGGTTTATCAACCACTTGATGTGCACCCTTAACACATTGGGTTAATCCTGGTTGCAACCGGTCGCACACATGGATTCCGAGGCCCATCAAGTTGCAACTCCGTAGGAAGTGCCCACAGCTGAATTACGCAAATGGGCTGGGGAGCAAAGTCGAAGGTATCACACAAACCATGCCAAGATCCCACAAGAAGCCCAAATCCCCCACAAAGGTGGACTAATGGGTTTTAACGGGTTTTAACGATTTTTAACGCGTTTTAACGATTTTTAACGCTTTTTAACGCAAACCCATTATATGTGGGGTTCCGGTGTACCCATTTAACGCACCAAAAACAACCGCCATCAACCCCACTGCCCCCAGCCCTAAAACGCAATCCCCGGAATCGGGGAAAATGCATCCCTAGCCACCTCACCCCTCAGAAATTGCGCCAAATCGCCAAGGTCGGCCTCATCGAAGGAGCCAGGGCGAGCCTGGGCTGCAGCAGGGTTGCACGGTGGGACCAAATAATGGAAGCCCCTCATAGTTGGATTGAATACATACATGCATATATTGGGCCCCAAACCCGCAAGAACGTAGCCCTAACGAGAAGGGTACTCTGTGAAAGATATCGGTGGTTTGGAGGGCTGTGCTTGTCGGAACACTCCTCAGGCAAAATGTTTCAACATGGGTTTCCTTTGAGTTGTTTCGCAAGAGCTTTGACATGCTTGGGATTGCACAGGCAAAGTTCCCTTTGAGTTGGTCCGCAAGTTCTTTGACAACAAGCAAAGTGCTTCCCTGTGTGTTGTTTCGCAAGGGTGTTGGGGGATTTGGTGGTTGCAAGGTCGAGCCTGAGTATTACGGCAAAGAGCTTCCGTTTGTGTATTCTATATAATGAGCTTTTTAGCTTGGGTACTACAACCCACAAGGTGTGTGGTTCTTTCAATTGCCAAAACAAAGCGGCTCAATACATCTTAGTCTTAGTTTGGTGTTGGTGGCATGCCGGCCGGTAATCCAAAGAAGTTGATAGTTGTGACAGGCGCATGTGATGGGTTGCTTACACATACCAAACGGAAGCCAAGTCTGCAACAAAAAAGGAAGCCCTCTATGTTATTTCTGTTTCAGGGGATGTTGCATACACTGTCACTGCACCCCGTTGCACACGCCTAGGTATGTTAATGTTGATCAACCTCACCCGCAGCAAGGCCGGCTCTTTTCGCCCGATGTCCGATGTCGCAAGCAAAACGCTCCGCCAGGGTACTGCCTTATTTGTCCGCTGAATTTATAGTGGTGGTTTTTTTGTCAACTGGCTGCGCTAATTGAACAATATGGTCGATTCCAAACCCGTTGTCACAGGCCAGGCACCCTTTCTGTACATGCAAAAAGGCGCCCCTTGAGCGCATATTCGCTGCACACGCGGCATGATGCATTCAGCATGACAGTGCATACAGCATGATGTTACATACAGCATGATGTTGCGTTTCAATGTACCCGAATGCTATTGTGCACACATGTGTTTGCGTATATGTGTGATGCATGTCCATGCAGCGCATGCTCAGGGGGGAGTGCGTGGCACAACCGGGCGCGTTGTTGGCGACGCGCTCCTGCGAGGTGATCCTGATGATGCGTCACGTCGTGCTTTGGCGTCACGACCTCCGGATCCTGCGACTGCACCGAATGGGTCCTCGGTTGGGCGGAGGGTGGATTGGTGGAGCTGTATCTATAGTTGAGGCCTGCCTGGTTGTTCTGAGCGCACACCAAAATGTAGAGACCATGTTGGTGGCGCTAAATTGTATGTTTTGATGTGGACCCTCTAATTTGCAATCCTAGTTGTTGGGCGGAGATGGACGTGACATTGGGAAAGCGCAAATAAAACATGATAGTTGGGAGTACTTGTAGGGTGCATTGGATTGTACAGGGTGCATTGGATTGTAGTGGAGGGACCCAGAAAACAAGGTAATATACGTATGGGCACACCGGAGTCAGGAGAGATCTAGAGGAATTAAAGAGGAAAGTAGGGAGAACGTGCGTTGGATTCCATCAAGCAAATGATCGTGTTTCGGCTTAAAAACAGAACATGGCTCACACCTTCATCGATATCGACATGCTGTGTGTGGAACTCTCCCTGTAGGTCTAGACCCACCACACGACGACATGGACCTAACCCAACATGGCGCACATACAAGTAGTGAGCAAACTATATCGCTACTACCGCACACCTTTCAGCTTGTTATTTCCAATACATGGTTGACTGCTGGCAGTGATCTTCAATTCAATCCCACACTTGCAGGGGACCAGACGACGTACCCGGTGCCGCTTGCACAGTTCAGCAAAGGCACCTGGTGCACCGGCAGGTTCACCGCCATTTGCGCCTGCATTTGCTGCTGCATCTGCATCTGGTAGACCTGTTGCAGCTGCTGATTCATCTGGGCCACTTGCTGGGAGAGCTGTTGCAGGGTCATCATCATCTGCTGCTGCTGTGTCATCAGCATCAGGTACAAATGCTGCATGGCGCCAACCACGCCAGGGAGTGGCGTACGCATGAACGTGTTGCGCCTTGCGGCTGGTGTTTGCGGCGTGCGCTGAATGTCCAGTGAGCCGAGATCCAGCGAATCGCATGCACAGCAACACTACCACGTTGCGGGAAAAATGTTGAAGCACTGTCCAGCAATGAGTTAAAAACAAATGTTGACAATGCTTGACAAATCCAGATCCAGATCCCCCCCAAACACAACAATCTAGCCCGGCCAATGCACGCAATTCCAATGCGAGGAAACCAGAAGCCCCCATCGCAATTAAAGGAATGGCATTTCATAGGAAGTGGGCAGTGGCAAATCACCAATACAGAGTAATTATATGCTGTCAGGTAGCGATGCAAGCCTTCTTCAGCCACTCCACGTTGATCCGTGGCACCGCCTTTGAGGCTTTGTGCAGCTTGGCGATCCTGTCCGTGAAGGCCCGCGGATACTCCTGTGTGAGACGAAGCTCTGGAGTGCCAGACCTGAGCTGGGGCATCGATCGGATGACGACGTTGAGTGACTGGGAAAGGGAGCACCAGAAGTGAGCCTTTACCAACAAATCCACTAATAAAGGGATGACCGGTGCCGGTGAGAGGCCTCATGCTTCGCATAAAAACCGTTAGCAGTATTCTACCAGTGATAAAGATCCCGAAGTCACAAATGAGATTGACAGCAAAACTGCACATTTAGAACCGGATTTGCAGCAAGGTTTCAACATTGGGAATTGGCTGTAAACCATGCACAGTGGCCTTGTTACATTGCGTGTCACGTGTTGCGGCATCAAAACCTCGAGCTCTTTGGAGTTGCACAAGTTGCTTCAGCAAGTTCTAAGACTGGTTCACACTGCCAAATGATTGAATAGTTACCCGTACATACCAGGAATAGGCTAATGTGCCCTCACAAACACATGCTCTCATCAGGAAGCGATTACTTGGCCATGGGTAGAAGGCTGAGGACATGACACCCACACACGGGTTGAGCTCTTGCTGCGTTGAAGCTTGACCACCTGCTTGGCCTTCTTTTTGATCGTCTTCCTCTGGTCGGCAGTCATTTTGTTGGCCATCTTGGGCAGCCATTTCCTGAGCATGCAGGGCCAATATGGGGTTGGAACACCCGGTTGGTTTTACAAGACATGCTATTTTCTTCAAACACGCATGCTGGGCATGTAGACAAGTCTTGTGAACGCCCACACCGTGGCACGCCAACGCGCTGCATAATGTGATCAAATTCCTTGACAAGGATGACAGTATTAGTGCACTGAAACTAATACATCCGACTCGAGAATGGAAGCGGTACCCATGTCTTTTGGGGGCGAGAACCCCGATGTGACGATTATGTTGCTCGCCGCGGGGCGCAGAGCCCATCAAGTAACTGGGTTTCGCATTGCTGTGGCCGTAGAGGCCCATCCAACTGAGCAATCCACGGACATGCGTACAGCTGATTACACCGAAGACACTGAAATGGGGTCAAGCGCTGTCATGTGCAATCGAGTGACAAAGTAGCACGGATCCAACCCAAGTCGGGGTGAATCAGGCAGAGGACATCGTGCATGTACTCGAAGTATGGCAAGAAACGCAATCTCGATGATAGCGGCTGCTCGATCACCGTCCAGCATCCGCGTGCCAGCGCAATAAATGCCAATAAAATGAATCTGCAATTGATTGCATTTGCCTTGCGCACACCTTAGGCGGTTGGAAAGTCAGTGTGCAAGGAAAGGCACACACACACACATGCACACACACGCCAAAAACAAACACGCACACACCGGTGGTCGTACACCGCACGGCTACATTGCAAACTCAAATCACTAATATGATCGTCGGTGAGAGGCGCATTCTCGGCTGCAGTCCCCCCAAGGGTTGGACTTGCTGCGCCGGTGAATGCTGGAGGACATGAAGACTTGGTTGGAACAAGGGTTGCCACCATAAATCAGGCCTGATGGCCTGACGCGAAGGATCTTTTGAAGCAAAAACAGGATGCCAGAGATTGACAATATATCGTTGCGGTCGTCGTCGCAAACATCATGAGTTGTCCTCGGCACGTGTTCAACTCATAGTTGACTTTGGACACATAGGCGCATCAAGTTGTATCAATTATACCAAGCATCGATGGCATTCCCTGTTGCCCTCAGCCAATATACGCATACGACATGGCGTGCAACAGTGATCCTTTGAATATTCTAGATGCCATCAAGCCACTAAGTGAGGCAGCCACATTTCCAACTCCAGAGAAAACTTCAACGCCCATTTGATCCTTGGCACACAACAGCGCTGTTCAAAGCACACGGGTTTTGTAGGTGGCTAATACTTTGCAAGGCGCCCTCTTGCGCCCTTTTGATGAGACCGTGGCCACGTAGTGGCATGCTTGCAGCCTTAAGCTTGCAAGTGCAACAAGTGTTGGCCATGGGTTCAGAAGCTTCTGCGCGTACATACAGACACTGACACTTGCAGGGGCACCCCTTGTTAATTCTGACATTGCACTTTTGGGATGCATGTGGGAATAGCGTGAAACAGTTCGATGCACGTACATGTGATCCCCCTGACCAATTTGCCTGCTGCCAGGAAGCATCACTCCTGGGATCCCCAAGATCGTCAAGACGGCCAAGGCGTGGCCGCTGAGCTCGAGCGGCGCCGGCATTGGGATGAGGGCCTAGTGGCAGGTCCAGTGCTAGGTGAATGCTCCCCAAAATTGCTTTGAACCATATGACCACGTACTTGCAGTCACAGCAGTGCACCAGCGCTCAACCACTCAAATGACAACCTTTAGTTCATTGGGCTTCTTGGCAGGTCATGTATGTGGGGGGTGGGGCACCGACAAAATGTGATGCGATTCCCCTTCTATATCTTAAATTCATGCCAAATGAAGATGGCCAGCAGAACTCGCGTCAAGACAGGCTGTCGTTTGCAAAGTGTGTTTTTCGATCAATCCATGCACAGCATGCTTTCGAAGCATGCAATGGTACAATACCCCTGTAAGATTGCAAACCGCACATGGCTGACTCAAATGACATATGTTGAGGCAGGTTGCCACTATTTGTGCTGTCTAAGTTGCTCGTTGCTAGGGTCAGCCATCTTTGGTGCAACCTAAATCTCTGCAAAACCAAGCGCCTTGGCCCGGACCGGGAATTTACCCTGCTGTTTGCAGGATCCCTTCAAACCAATTGCTTGAAGCTTCAAGTGAATCTTTTCTACTTCAACGAAATGATCAAGGCTGATAATTTGGACTGATCACTGCAAGGTTTGAAGGTCCCGGCCATGTCAAATAGCCAGTTGACCCCACGCGTGGCGAAGTAGCCGAACCCTGACGGTTGCTGTTCGAGAAAGCAAGGCCCATTTTGAGTACTAGTGCCACGTAAACTGCCCGCATAAGGGGTCCGCCTCTTTTAGTTGCATGCAGATTGAAATTCCCCCACTTTGCAAGACCGAGGGGGCGGCTACGCTTTCCACGTCACACTGGCCGGAAAGTAAATCTTCCACGTCCTTTTCAGGTCGTCCTGCGTCTGCGGCAGCTCAATGTCGCCAGCAGGCGGGGTGTGCCAGTTCGCCAAGTATCGCGCCAGGCACCACCTTAATGCCAACCATCACACGCGCGCGCACATGCACGGACACAAAATGAAAACACGTGAAGGTTAACATGTTCCAAGACACGCCAGTCCGCTTTCCAACCTTCTCCATCCAATGCTGGATCCTCCTTTCTTGTTCACCTGCATTGCCAGGCGCAGGTGTTTTCACCCCGACTTAAACACAGGCATTGCGAGCGCACATGCGCTAGCCTTAATGTCAAACATCTCTCGCAGCATGTCATTGAAGGGTGTGTGACAAGTCCGGGAGATGTAGAAGCCGTGCTGATTGGCAATGACGTTGATGCTAGGTGCGTAAGGGCGATTTGGATATGGGCACGTCACTGCCCAAGACCTGGCAGAGCGCAAAGCAAACACAATCAGTTTGCATGGGCAACGGTGGTTCCTATGCTTCTTGACAAGTCACTTGACGGTAGAACCTGCCAGCGGCAATGGCAGTCCCAGCTGCAACGCGTGCTTAAGATCTTCCAGCGCGTGGCGTACCACTGCCTAGCAGCGGGAGCACATCGTGAGTGGCTATAGCTTGAGAAACAAAGGGTGCCTGCGGGTGCTCGACCTTGGATTGCGAAGGGGGCTCATCCAGGGAGGCTGTGCTGTTGCTGGTCCGCCGCAGCTTTGGGTTGGGGGTGACCAGCTCACCGGGCTGCGTGTCTGCCTGGCGTTTTGTTTTCCTCACACCAGCTTTTGCTGACGCTGCTGGGGCTTGCGGCGTTTCTGCTTGCCCTTTTGCGGGAGGCACTGCTGCTTCTGCTGACGCATCTGTGGGAGGCACTGCTGCTTCCGCTGACGCTGCCGGGGCTTGCGGTGTTTCTGCTTGCTCTACTGTGAGAGGCACTGCTGCTTCTGCTGATGCTTCTGCAGGAGGCACTGCTGCTTCTGCTGACGCTGCTTGGGCGTGCGGCGTTTCTGCTTGCCCGTTTGCGGATGCTGCGGCTTGCGGCATTTCTGTCTGTGCATCACGAAGCACTGCTGGTACTTCTGATGCGGCTGCGGCTGGCGGAGTTTCTGCTTGTGCGTTTGCGGCTGCGTGCGCGTCCTTCGCCTGTTTACCTGCCTTGCCACGGCCTTTGCCGCGGCCAGACCCTTTGCGCTCCGCCTTCTCCAAGCGCTCCTTGGCCTTCTCTTCGCGCTGCTGCGCCCGCACTTGTGTTTGTCTCAGTGCCAAGTCGAGGGAGGCGGTGGCTTGGGCAAGATTGACCCCACGCAGAACGGGCAGATCAGGAAGCTGCCCCACCGGGACTAGCTGGCGCTCGTCCTGTGCGGATTGCGTGATTGGCGAGCGCGTGAAACGAACAAATTCAGCTCGCCTGGAACGTGCCGACTTCGCCGTCATCCTGCTGCGTGCCTGGCTGAGTGTGCCACGGTACGCAGTGAAAGGATACTGCAATTTACGTGTATATTATATATATATATACATTGTGTCCGTGCACGTGCTCCCGTTTGTTGTTTGTTTGTGGGCACGTCAAGCTTACCCATCGAAAGAACATACCAAATCGTCTCAAAAGAGGGGCGCCCCTAAAGCTGTTGATGTCCGGACCGATTGAACTTCCACTGACATCCAAAGTAGGGGAACCCCAAAAATGGTTGGTTTCCTTCTTCAAACAAACAGGCCAGAAAAGATGTGTTGCGGCCGCGGGGAGGTTCACGATTCTAGATTACAGAGGGGTTGTTTTAATTGTTGTTAGGGGAACCTAGTTGGGTTCCTTCTGGTTTCCCGATCCCTTTGAAAAAAAAAGCATCGAACAGAACCCTGCTCAAAGACAGACCTATAGATTGCGCATTGGGGCGCCACATCAAATATTGTCTCAAGATGGTGGAAATGAACCTGGCTGGTCTCCTTTTGGGTTTCCTTCACAACCATTTAAAAGGGTGCCAAAAGCCGACCCAACCAGACAATCCCATGCTGTCACAGGTCATTGCCGTGGGGCAGCAGAGCCAGCCGTGCGGGCCAGGGATGGGGGTTGGGGTGGGGGGGAGGGGGGATCATATGGGGTTGTTTGGGTCTGCATTCCCAAACGTCAAAGGACCACCGACCAATCCCAGCAAGGGCATGTCTCAAACAATTGAGCCTCCAAAGTGGCTGATTTCCTTTTGATGCTCATGCAAAAGGAACGTCCAAAACTGTTGCTTCAAGAAAGCAGACCTGTCTTTGGGGAGCCGCTGATCGGATAACCGTGCCCTTCAAAGTCGCAGGGTTCCTTTTCGTGTCCCATTTGCAACACCATCGAAAATAGAGGCTCAATAAAAAATACTCTAATAAACAAACAGATGATGCAGTCACATCGTCTCGGGGATTCGCCAGCCTAGTCATGTTTTCATTTCGTTTGAAAGGCACGGCCCCCTTTTGATGGGATTGCTCTTTTAGGGGCTTGGTTGCAGCATGTGGGGGAAAACCGCCAACCAAACCTGGTAGCGTGCAGCGTTTATGATTGCTGAAGAACTCAAAGTGGCTACAACGATCAAATACACGATATATACAATCGTTGTAGCCACACATCTGAGTTTTCTTTTTTAACAAATTAACTTCTCCGTTTAGGATGGTTTAGGCGTAACTGCAATGCGGGCGCTGGTACTGCAGCTGCTGACCTACAGGGCGCTCCGGCCAACTCACATGGCCCGACTGCACGTCGCGCCAACGTGATGGAGACGGCCACAAACGCTTCGAGGCATTCTGCCTGAGCGTGGTCAACTCCCACTTCCTGGCCACGAACGAGCCCGTGGAAAACAATCACGGGCCGTCCAATGATCATGGCTCTTGGCGACTACACGGGCGGAGGTCTGCGCATGTGGCCTGGGGCGAGATTACGGAGCTGGCGACGTTCCCCATGATTTATGGATCTGCCTTGCAGGGGGGGGGGGTTGCACATAATTAGGGTTTCCCTTAACTTTGTAGAAGGCCATCTCGAGGTACTAGGCGCAGTAGCACCCAAAAAAATGTATATAATGAGGGGTCCCAAAAACACAATCGCTTACATGTCAAAAGGAGAACCGGTGAGTGCCCCAAAAAGGGTTACCCGCAAATCGATGGCCCATGAGTACTGGTGGGAACCACTTGAAAGGGTAAAAGCGGTCGGCGGTTTGGCGGCAACCTTGAAAAGCCACAGCCATGTTTTTCACATCTGAAAAACATGGCTGTTGCAATCCTGAACTCCAACAAACTATTCTTGTCAGAGTCTCTTAGAGCATGCGTCCACAAATAGACCGTAATTCAAGCGAAGGCCCGGACCACAAATTCACAAAGGCCATGTTCCCTACATTTCAGGAAGAATCCCTAAGAGGGTCAAAATGTGGTACATGATGTGCTTCTCCCCTTATAATGCTAGGCCTAGGAGATGACCGGTACTCCGGCAGTCCTTCATTCTCGGCAGGGCGATCAACCATGTTGATGTCCACTCCTGCAAACGAGTTGTGAGATTGTGTTGGATATCCAGCCCTCGGGTTTGCTGACATGACGAACTGATCAAACTCAGTGGCACCATAAATTAGTTTCTTTCAAGGCATCGACCAGACCAGTCAGTTTGGGTCGCGCTCCTGCAGGTGCGCCTCCTGGAAGTTCTGGCGAAGCATCCTGGGCAGGCGCAGAGGTCGGAGCGTTCACGATGTTTGCTCTCGCGGGCCTGAACAGCCCCAAGTTCTTCAGTTGAGGTTGTTCTGCTTCCAGATGAGGAAGCTGTGTCAAGGGCCTCCAGGGTATGTTGAAACCTATATATGCAAAGGGGCAATTGGAGCTACAGCTAAAAATGTTTGTGTACGGATATGTGTTGAGTAAAAGAGACGGTGTCTTTCAAACCCGAGAAGGATCCTTAACCACACACCCTCAACAAATAACGGGGTCTCAAGCTCAACGATATTCCAGTTTGGCATGGAAGGGTTTTGGCGACCTCTCAAGTTTAGATTGAAATCTCATTTAGCCAAAAAACAAATCAACACAGGAATAAAACTAGGCCTCCGCTATCTCAGCCCCCGAATCGTCCACGCAATCTCCGTTGCTATCCTCAAGCATTTGCAGAACTATATCCTTCAACGCCTGCAACTGGCCATCCCTGGAGTTGGGATTCCGACGCGCGAGCCGCACAATCTGCCGGCACAATGCCCTCAAGCGGCCCCCTTGTCTTGAAGACCAATCGCGTATGGCTCTTTTGAGTGCTCTTTTAGAGCACGCTTCAGCGACAAGAAGCCCATGCGTAGAGTTTACCTGCGCGAAACCATCCTTAGAAATCTTTGTGCACGAGCAGAGTGCTTAGCAGCTTCAACATACACATGTGCTTTCTTGCAAGAGGGGATTTGCTTAAGGGATGCCGGGTCGGCTGAAAAGCCTTTTGCGCGCGCAAAACAAATGGGCGTTGATCAAATTAAAGGTCCTCTACATGACGACAAAACATGACTTTAAAAGGGTAGGTACCCACTAGTACCCACTGCCGTTTTGGGGCCAGGAATATTAGATCAACTCCCATACACGTAATTAAGGAATCCAAGGCGCTGCGAAAATCTTCACCGGTGGAAACGCCAGCTGAAACTTGATGAGCGAGTGCATCACCAAGTCAAAATTGCGCTTCAACTGCAGCGTACGCGCATGTTGCAACCCGAGCCCCTTTGTGCAGGTGCCGTCGAGTTGCGTCCTGCTCGAGGACATCGCTGCCGGCGATGTGAACCAAATCGTGATCCTGCGCAGTTCAGCGATGCTGCCCCCGGCTCAATGAACCCATCTTATTAATATACCCCACCAAATACCAGGTGCGCCCGTCCAAAATTTTGAACCCCCCACTAAATGAGGGCAGTTTCTGCTATCAGCACAGGCGGACATGTTTTTGTGGCAAGTGCCTCTGCGTGCCGGATGGCATCCCAGTCCACTTCCATCATGCGGAACGTGGTCTCCAAAAAGCCGGCCATGTCCTTTGTGAAAAAAGACGCAATTGTTTTTGTGTGGGAGCAAATGGCATTGCAACAACACCTATCAAGTTCAAGGGTTCTTACAGCCAGCAATCTGAATTGTTTGACGAGGCTTTTTGAGGAACCAAGTTGACCCCTGATTGAATTGCAAAGCAAAGTTTCCTTTGCAGTGCAGTGCTGCGAAGTTGCGCATTCCGCAGCACTCATTGCTGCAACGAGCCGGGCAAAGCACAGCAAGATCCGGGCCAAAGCGCTGCGGACAAATGCGATGCGGCGCCCGCAAGCGGACAAAGGGCAGGGCGGGCAAAGGGGGCGCGCCTTGTCTGACTCGTTTGCGTGGGTCGCTATTCCATTTGGCCAGGGCGCGTTTCATGAAATCACTGCCGGTGGCTCATTGATTGCACCATTGATTCATTGGTTGATTAACTGATTGTTTGTTAGTTTTTTTGATTGTGATTGATCGATTGGTTGATTGATTGATTGATTGATTGATTGATTGAATGAATGATTGATTGATTGATTGATTGGTTTATTGATTGATTGATTGATTGATTGATTGATTGATTGATTGATTGATTGATTGATTTATTAATTGATTGCTTGATTGATTGCTTGTTTGGTTGCTTGATTGGTTGCTTGATTGATTGATTGGTTGATTGATTGATTGATTGATTGATTGATTGATCGGTTGACTGATTGATTCATTGCACGAAAAAAGGGCAGCACCGTGCTGGCTTGGCCAACAAATGCGTTCCACTGCTGGTTGTCGTGATTGACGAACTAGGTTCTACATAGTGCAAACTCTGAGCAGGCAACAAGCGGCGAGTCGCGAGCAGGTGTGCGCAACTGACATGTTTTCAAGAAAACAAATTTCGTTCCCCCAACATTGACGGAACAGCATTCAAGTCCCTCTGAAGTGAGGCCACACTAGGACCGACCATATTTTAAAGGTTGGCAACACTAATCAATAGTTGGACATATGTGGTTTAAAGTGCCAGGACCACTGCATTTTTGGGGCGACCCCTGAACCACACCCAAACAAAGAACCTCATATTACGGGCTCCGGGGACACTGCAAAAACAAGATGCTGAAAAACACTGTTGCAAGTTGCTGCCTTGTCACTGTTACGGCACTTCCAAACGTCATGTCTCACAATCAAAAAACGCAGGCATAGGCTTTCCCAAAGCCTCATTATTTTGGACTTGGCCTACCAAGCTAAACCATATTTTGCTATATTTTCGGAACCTCATATTTGAGGCTTTGTCTAGTTCGGTGGTCCGTCTCAGGCTTTCTGCCCAAACCCACATATATGGAGGCCTCAAGATCCGCAGGGCCATGTCATAGGTCACCGTTGTTACTCGGTGTCCGTTCCCGAGAGTGACGTTTCCCTTGCTTTGATTGCAACCAAGGTACATGTCAAGTCCAGTCTCGGGCTCAATCTTCAAACGTGTACGCAACATGCTCCACCCTTGGGCAAGGTTCTTCTGCGGCCCTGCCATTTTGAAGTCGTCGACATACACAACCAGAACAAGCTGGAGCTTTTCGTGAATGTACACTGAAGGCCATTCTTCGCCGATGGGCTCAAAACCAACGGCACGCACCGACTCATCGCAGTGCTGCTCCCAAAATGTTCCCGCATCTGGGTGTCCGTACAGCGCCTTCCTCAACGGGACGACTGGTCTTCTGTACTTATCCCATTTGCATTCACTTGGCACGGCCTCCGGTGGCAATTCAATCCAACACGGCGTGCCTCTCAAGGTGGCCTGTATATACGCCTGAACAGCGTCGGCCATCTGCACATCCCAGCCATCATGACAACCCAGAAAATCCGCCCAACGCGAGGCTTCAAATGAAGCAGGGGAGTTCCCCAAATCTTGAAACATCGCAGCCTCAAAGCTTTGGTTCTTCACTTGGTTCCCCAGCAACACGCCTCTACCCTTGAACTTCCTCTTAGGATCACCAACAGGCAACTGTGAGTGCTTTTCAACGCAAATGCCATGTGCGCGAGCCATGTGTATTTCCTCCCCCTTCGCTTTTGCTTCTCTGGCTACAGCGTCATATTCACGCACCGCGCCAAGATCGAAGACCCCCTGGTCGATTAATCCCGACCACTCTTTCTTCATTGATGCCAATGCATCAGGGTTGGTCAACATCTCTTTCCGGCCTACCGGCCTGGATACTAAAGCGTCGAAGAATCGTACAACTTTCACAGCCTTCTCTCTGTGCTGTATTCGCTCAGAAGTCACGCACGGCATCGATGGGTACTTCTTGGCTTCACCGTCCTCGCCTATCGCAGGCATTGCGAGTGGCACTTTTCCAGAAACTATCTCAGCAGACTCCTCCCATTCATACCAGGTGAGGTCCGTCGATTCGTCGACCGATGGATCCGTCCCCGATGCTGTCTCAGCTTCGTCTTTATGACTCTCCATGACTGATGCAACCGCCTTCGTCCAGTTTGGAGTCGACTTTGATCGCTCCTCAGACTTGAACTTCCAGGCATAAATTACCACCAGACACTCAAATTCTTTCTCAAGCTGAACGTTTCGTCTCATGACGTCTTGGGACTGTTTGGAATCCATGAGAACAACCACCCCGTCGACAGGATTAACAACAATCCTGACCCATTCAAGCTCAGCCAAGTGCTTCCCATCCATTGGGTTCTTGATCTTTGATATGTTCTTCCGCAATCCCCAATTGTACTGCCATTCTACTCCACCCCAGCGGTTCCGAAGCATCGCTCGAATTCTCTTACCACCGGGCATCTGTAATGTCCGTGCCTCTGCCGGCGCGGAAATATCAGACTCTTTACTCTTGGGATCTTCCTCTTTCCTTTTGCCACCGCCCTTCACCTCGGCCTTCTCTTCCTTGGTGTAATATTTACTCATCATCTTCCATTCTTCAGGAGTGAACTCTGGAGGTCTCGATGTCTTCATTAGCCTGAATCCGTCCTTCCCGACAGGATACGGTCTCCCGGCCTTGTCGATCTTAACCTCCTTGCCATCGTCGTTGACGTACGTGATACCATCCCCGGGTAGCCCAACTGACACGTGTGGAAGGTCGGACTTCGCAACCTTTTCATCGCCCTTAGGGTGTCCATCTCCTTTCCCTTTTGAGGAGCTCGGTCTAGCATCTTCTTCTCCTGCATGATCCCCCCGATCTCCGGCGATTACTTCCGGGCCATCGTCGAGCAGTAGACCAGCGATCTGATCGACTTCATCGTCAAGCAGTCGCTTCTCGTCACTCTGCAACAATTCAGGCTCGTAGTCCTCATCCTCGATCAGGCGGTCACGTGCATCCAGACCGATTGCATCGATAGACATCTCTATTCCTTCCAAAGTCTCGTTGGCAACCTTGTACTTCTGTTGTATTGGGAATGTCAGAGGAGATTTCAGGATCATCCTCTCCGTCTGATGTGGCATTCTCAACCGAGGCGGAACCTTTGCCTTCTTGATGTTCAGCTCTGCACCCGCAAATGCAGTAAGTGCCCAAGCACGATACTTGTTTGCCCAATGCATACCGGTGCTCAACACATATCCAGCAAATATACCAGTTTCCCCTCTCGGCTCGAACTTCTCCCTCTTTCCCCCTCGTGCTTCGCTCGGCTTGAAGTCCACTAGCGCACCAAAAGGTATCTTCTCGCCCTTGAACTCCTCGCCATGCAGCCTCATCCATGCACTCGATCCGTTCACCTCTTCGATGTTCATGAGATGGCACAGAGTGGTGATGGCCTGCACCCAATAACACGTGGGTAGACCGGCATGTACTAGACAAGCCGAAGTCTGGTCAATGATGAATTGATTTGTTCTTTCAGCAAGGGAATTGTTCTGCGGCCGTCCAGGCAGCGATAGGTCGTGGTTCAGCTTCAGCTCCACGCACGCATTGATCAGTTCCGGGCCGTCATCTGAATATACCTGCTTGATTTTCCTCCTCCCGCAGAAGTGCTTGATAGCCCTGACGACTGAGTCAGTGTCTCTTCTCGCGGTGGGATAAGCCATGATAATTCCGGTATATATGTCCCGGATGATGAGCGCATACCTGCCTTCCACTTCATGATCTCCTGATGCCGTCACAAAGTCGAACGTCACCAGGTCACCGAACGTCTTCACTTCTCTTTTGAATGCTCCCGTTCGTGATCTGAAGTGTCTCATCTTTGCCTTGACGCATGATTCGCAGAAGGGATTTCGGTATCTGTGTGTAAGCAAATGAGCTATGGAGTTGGCGTCCTTCTTGAGGACTCCCACTTTCCTCTTTATTGATGATCCTTCGTACACGTCTACTTCGATTCCGGCATCTGGATCATCTTCGTCAGCCTCTTCCTCGTGAGCTTCGGCATCACCATGTCGATGCGGGACTGACCCAGCATCTACAGGTATTTCCTCAGCCACGGGAGGCGGACGTACCGGACCGGCTCCTCCGGGTGGCCCGAAGTCGAATGCCCCGTCGTGGTGTTCGCCCTCGGCCTCTGCGGACTCACCGACAGCGGCGGGTGTGACGTCGTTCTCATCGTCACCTCCCTGATCTGCCTCGTCGTTCGTTACCATCGCCAATACTTCCGAAAAGTGCTCCTTGAGGTCGTCTATCGTAGGGCGATGCCTGTTACTCCGAAGTTTACCATCACTCACTAGGTACGGGATGTCGTCCTTGACCTGCAAGTGCACGAATCCCTGCTTTGGCGTAACCATGAAAGGTAGTTTACCAGGCATCCAGTGAAATGCATAACCCATCTTCATGCATCTCCTCCCCACTGACAATACCGTGGGTGTCTCATCCAATACATGCGGCTCGACAGTCTCGTCCAACTCGTCCACGACTATCTTGGCCACATCAGATGTGGAAGTGGAACCATTCGCGGTCTGGAACACGATCTCGTCGTCATCTTTCACGATGTCGACACCCAGGCTCTTCGCCTTGGCTCTTCCAATGAGATCATGACCACATCCGGTGTCCATCAACCATTTCACCCGTTTGCTGATGCACGTTGACATGGCGAAAACGTTCTTCGGCATACCATGCTGCTTCTTCCAGTCGACAGCCGATTCCTTGATCTCGTCCTTGTTCCGATCATACTCGAACATTATGCTGCTCTCCTTGGTCACCGGGAAGTAGTGCTTCTTATATACATCATCCACTACTTCTCTCAGTATCTTCGCACGTATCAATGATCGTTGGACTTGATAGGCTGACAATTCACGATGATCACTGCTTTTGAACTTCTTCTCGTCGACGTACACGTACTGATAAGGCTCATTCTCATTGTCCTCATAACCGTACCATTCCCCTTTTCGTTCCCATTGCCTTCTCTCGTCTTCGAGGTAGGTGATCTCCCCATTCTCGTCGACGTCGAGCACTTCCTTGAACCACACCATTTTCTCGGGGATCTCGGACTCGCCAGACCATCTCGATGATTCGCTCATCGCGTCGTCATCGTGCTCGTGGTAGACAGTCTCGGCTTCGTCCGGTTCGACCTGATCAACGTCCTTCTTGAAGCTTACCTTCCCTGCAGGAGCCGATTGCTTCAGGACTATCGCGGGCATTGCGATGGCCCTCCTCGCAATGGCTGGCGCTGCGGCTTTGGCGGCAGCCTTCGACTTGGCTTGCGCCTTGTCATTTGACGTTGCTGGAGCTGAATTGTTCTTGATGAGCTCATGCCTGTACTTGCAAGCGCTTCCCCTATCGCACTTCCCCTTCTGAAACGCGAAGCATGCTCCATCATCCCTCTTTGGTGACGATGATCTGGACTTGGATTTGCCCTTTCCTTTCCCCTTGGACATGCTCTCCAACTTATGCTCCGTCTTCTTGCTGTGGGAAAAAGTGCATTCATTCCCTTTCACGCACCCCTTCGCCGATTTGAAGTGGTACCAGCAGGGGTTATCCTTGCTTCCGCCCGGACTCTTGCCTCTGTCGCTGGCACCGTCGGACTTGCCGTTCTTGCCAGCGTGGCCCTTTGCCTTGGCTTTTGGGAGCACAGGAGCGGCATCAGGTCCACCGGGTTTCCCCTTTCTGCCCTTGCCACCCTGGTTCTCCTGTTTGCCAGTTGCTGGAGCCGCATCCTTCCCGCCTGACTTCATCATCGACTTGACCGATTTCTCCTTCATGTCGAGCATCAGGTCTTCCCGATCTGCCTTGATCTGATAGTCGATCAACGCCAATAAGAATTCATACGTCTTCTGAGGATGCTTGTCCGGTAGTCTATGGTAGGCATTGAGGCCGAACTCCATCTTCTTGCTCCCTTTGATCTTCCTGTAAAGGATGTCTCTGAGAGCCAGCTTACTGGGTCTGTCCTCGCTCCTCATCTTCAGCAGCAAATCATACCATTTGTTCCTGAACATGACCAAGTTCTTGTCGCCAGGAAAGTCAAGGTTGAATAAATGCTCGATGTGGTAGACAAGATCCGTTCTATCGGAAGTTCTGAATGATTGCATAACTAATGCCACCAACTCTCGTCCCTTCACGATCACCCCTTGTTGATGTCGTAGTTCAGAGTGTCGTGTAGCATCGAGGTATACGTCCTTGGCTTCGTCAGGTGCTTGTTTCAGCATGTTCTGCATGCCCATGGCCATCTTAATATCTATCGTAGCAAATCTGTCGCCACCTGAATCGCTAAGCAAATCCAGGTCTGGGTTCAACCCAAGAGCCTGCTCCAGCCATTTCGTCCATGCGTCGGTATCTGGATCTGCACATGCGCTCAGAACATTCATCAGCAGTTGCATCTTCCAGGTGTCAAGTTGATGGATCTTTGGCCAGGCCGGAATAGATACTCTCTCGGCCTCTTTCCTCGAGATTCTCGGTCGATCATTCTTGATCTCTCGGTTATCTCTCGATCTCCTTCGTCTCCTCCGTGTCCGATCGTCTTCTTCCTCTTCTTCTTCCTCGTCTTCCTCATCTCCTTCGTCGTCGTCATCCTCATCCTCATCATCGGGTGGATCATCCGGAGGTCCTCCTCCGCCACCAGCGAGGCTCAACTGACGTCGACCCGCTCCCTGCCCATTCCCATTGGGCGGGAATCCACCGTAATCCAATGGGGGCGTAGTACCGTTGTTTCCCCCCCCATCACCACCACCAGTCGTAGTAGTGGATTGTGGGACATGCCCAACAACCCCTTGCATCTGGGATAGGTGTACATCGATCATTGGATCACCGAAAGACGGAAAGAGGATCGAACCTGGCATCAGCGACGAATTAGGGATTTGATTTGAAGACGATGACGGGACTGACCCAGCCACCTTCTTGTCTATCCTATTTGAATTAGCCTGGGTTCCTCCCTCAGCGCGTTTCACTACTGCTCGTTCACGATGTCCATCTTTGCTGCTGGAGGCTTCCTGTGTCTCCAGCTTCTTGTGTGCACGTAGTTCCTCGTTGTCAGCATCGAGTTGGCGTACAAAACTCTCTTCTTGCTTGAGCGTCGCCTCTCTTTCTTTCAGTTGTCTCTGAAGCTCATGCATCTCCTCGAGGTACTCATCGTACATTCCCTTAGCTGTCAATCTCCAGTACTCAGCCTCCTTCGACTTCTCGTCCATCGTGCACCGTTCCTCTTGTTTCTCTTCTTTGACCTGGGCTAACTCCAAGATCGCATCCTGACGATGACCACCTTCGACAGCAATCATCTGGTCCTTCATCGACACGTCGGACTCATACTGTTTGACGATCTCTTCTTTTTCGCGAAGCAAGCAATCTGCTCTCTTCGATTCCTGTTCCGCAAATACTGTAACGTCATTCAGCCTCGCCATCAGCTGTTCCCTGGAGTCCTCCAAAGAGTACGTCTCGGGGCGCTTGACGAGTGCATGCTCCAACTGTGATTTCAGACTTTGGACCATCTCCTCCTCGTTGAACTTCTCGATAGATGTAGAAGATTCTATGCCTCTGATCTGTTGCTGATAAACTGATATCTGTTGTGAAGCCTCACGGTGTATCTGATTTGCACGTATAGCTGATTCCTGCGCGGCCGACTTCTCGCTTGCCATGTAGGATTTCATCAATGCAATCTCCCGCTTCTGCTCCATGATAGTTCCTTCAGCTTGCCTCATCTGTTGCATTATAATATTCGACTCCATGTCTTTCTTCTCCCCGTACTGAAATGCGTTCATTTCCACCTTGCGCATCTGTTGGGCTTCTTCCTCAAACTTGCGCCATGCCTCAGCCATGTGGTGTTGGTGGTGACTCACTAGATGTCCCGACTGCTTGCTGGCAATCTCGCATCGTCTTTCCAGCTCCTGGATCCGGATGGTGCTTCCATAGTCTTCTTGGTTAAGATTCGCCATTGCTGCCGACATTTCATCAAGTGTCTTCTGATATTCCCCGATCTCCACCTCCATCTTATTCTTCTCTTTGATCACGGCGCGAAAATCTGCACTGGTGGGTGATTTTGACCTCCCACCCTTCGATGTCGATCTCACGCCCTTCTGCGACGTCCGTGGTGTCGCAGGCGAAGATGATGATCTTCTCGGTGGGGATTCTCTTTTCTTCGACTCCTGATGAACATCGATCTGCTTCCATGATCTTGTGGGAGTAGATATGTCGCTGAATAGCGCGGAACCTCCGCTCCCAGGTTCATCCTGTGAATCTGCAACCATATCCATCACCGCAGGAAGAGCCATCAATCCATTGGATCCCTCTGAGCTGCTGTTCCCAAAAGTTGCAGTACTTGGGCTCGCCGAAGACGCCATTGTACTGTGTAGGTTATCGTTCCTTTATTGTCCCTGTACCCGCAATAAACCAGCTGTCTCCCAGTCCAGTGTAGAGCTTGTAGTTACGGCTGATAACCTGTCAAGAGACGGCAAGGTGACGTCCCGTGGGACGCTATGCACCGAACCCTCAAGCTGTAATACCAACCACGTAGAAAGGTGTATACGGACGATGCCGTTATAGCCGAACCCGTGTAAACGTTGTAAGGGAGAAGGAATGATAGTTACAACAGTAGTCCTGACAAATGCAGCGCAAGCGAAGTGTTTTCGCTCTCAATGCCGATCACGTATGTATGCAGTCACACATCAGATCTTGAACCTCAATTGTGTCTTGAGCCAAATGGCGATCAATGGAACTTGGGAAGCAACACCAACAAGGACCTCAGAACAGCTACCCAATTTCGGCACGGGGCCTAGAGGGTTTTAACATAAGTCACACATGCTTCAGCCAATTTAAGGTGACCTTGCTTGACCTCTCCTTCGTGGTTGTTGGCGACGTGCCAACGCCGCCTCCATTCAGTATTCCTGGAAATGAGGGAGTTTTGCAGCGAAAAGCACATTCCTCTGCACATGACTGGCCTCTCGAGAACCCTTCTGGGCTACCATGTCGACAGTGACTTCCCAGTTGGGACACTTGACTGCAGGTACTTGCTTTTTCCCCATTATAATTTGAAAGGGATAGCTGTTGCTTAAACTTGCGCCATTAGCATAAGGAATTGGTTCAAAGGAGCTGACACTACAGCCGCAGCAGCTTATTTGGAAAACAAGTACGCTGAAATCCTGAAGGACTATGCTGGGCCCCACAAGAACTATTTGGAGAACATCCATGCTGCATTGCGTGGGGGGAACCAGTGCTTGAGTCGCCTGTACCGGTGCCACTTGTTTCTGAGAAAGACTGAAGCTCGACACTGTGCTCAGCATGGGCGGATCTTGGCTGAGAAGTATTTACAAGTCGCCACTGAGGCACATCGACTTGGACTTTGCAGGTACAAACTCACTGCAAAATTGCACATGTGGTGCCACTTTGTGTTCTTGTTGGAGGAAGCCACGAACAGGCGCTTTACACTTTCCCCGCTCAGCTATGGATGCCAAATGGATGAGGACATGATAGGAAAACTGGCATGTCTTTCACGGTCTGTGGGGGTTTCAGCGAAGACACGTCATACCCGAACCCTCCGCCGATACTTGGTGAACTTGAAGGTTCACCTTGATCCCCGGCACGCTGAGCCCGAGGCGTAACAAAGGCTCCGAGCTGATGTTTGAGCCACACGGCGTAGGGGTCAGCGTGTTTGGAGAAAGTGTGTGATACTGACAAGTTGTGGGTTTTTGACAAAGTTGTTGGTTTTGAGCCTGGAACTTGCCACAGTGATGGGTTGTGGTTTTTTTCTTGCAACTCCGATTTCTAGGAAGCTTTCTTTTCAGTTCTCTGTGTTTCTTTATCTGTTTTGCTCCTCATCCAAGTTCGGGCAGATATTGCGCTAAACTTGCGCGCTTTCTGGGTCAGGCTCTTGTGCCCGCGCGGGCTCGTTTCCTCCTGCGCGCGCGTGTTTTTCGTGGCCCCGTCGTTGTTTCGGGCTGCCGCAACGTTTTTCGTGGCCGCGCCGTGGTTTTCCACTTCCGGCAATCCAGAAGGCGCGGCAGCCTTTCGTCATCATTACGCTTGATCCGCTCTCTGAGCACTTTCGCGGTCGAAACGCTCTTGGCTTTGCGCGGCGCAGAACTTCCAAGCTGGCGGGGCGTTGCAGCTAAACGCGAACTCGAAATCATCGCCAAGCCGTTGGGGCTGCTCATGAAGCGCTTCTCAGCGGACGTAGTTTCCTGCGCGCAGAAACTCGCAGCTACTCTCTGCCCTTGCAACGTATTGCTTGCCGCCTGCCAATTTGTCTTGTTCGCTGCTCGCCGATTTTTGCAGTTCGTCACCTGCTTCGTCGGTCGCGCTGCGCGCGCGCGCGCCCTCTCGCCGCTTTGCTTTTGCTGCGTTCGATTTGTTGAATTGCGCTGGTGTGGAAGCTGACTCTTGGTAGCGGGCCTGGGTGGGTGGGATTGAGATCGAAACTTTTGATTGACGTTGCTATGAAGATTTCCATGTCTCAAATCCAGTGAACCCTAAACCCTAAACCCTAAACCCTAAACCCTAAACCCTAAACCCTAAACCCTAAACCCTAAACCCTAAACCCTAAACCCTAAACCCTAAACCCTAAACCCTAAACCCTAAACCCTAAACCCTAAACCTCTATTCTCTACTCTAGTATATATATTTAAATGTTTGCCCTACAACGGGTCGGGCCGCAGGAGGCTTTCTTAAGACCTTCTTTTCAGTTCTGCGCGTGTCCCGCCAGCTTCTAAATCGGTTTCGTTGTTCAAATCCAAGTTCGGGGCCAAAATCGCAGATTTTCCCACACGCTAAATTTGCGCGCTTTCTAGGTCGGGCCCTCTTGGCCGCGGCTGAGCCGTGGGCGCGCCGCAGCTCCGCCGCGGGGCTGGTGGCCCGGTGGTCCTGCGTCCGTCTCTGAAGCGGGTGGTCCCGGGCTCGGTTCCTCCCTGGCGCGCGCTTTGCGCTGCGTCAGCGCGCGCTCTGAAAGCTTTCTTTTCAATTCTCTGTATCTCCCGCGAGTTTCTAAATCTGTTTCGCTGCTCGGATCCAAGTTCGGATTGATGGGCGCGTTCGTGACCTTCTGGGACAACAACGCGGGCTCGAAGACCCACGTTGGCCGCAGGACGTGGCTCCCATCGGCGCAGCCAGGCAGGAGGACAGCGTCCTGGAGGCGCAGATGCAGCTGGGCAGCACGCAGTACCCGTGCGACCCCATGAAGGGAGCACTTCCTCTCGGTCTTTGCGGGTGGTCCCGGCTCGGTTCCTCCCGCGCGCGCTTGTTTTTTTTGCGGCCTCGATCCGGGCTGCCGGGCAATGTTTTTCGTGGCCGTGCCGTGGTTTTCCACTTCCAGTAGTCGGCTCTCTGAGCATTTTCGCGATCGAAACGCTCTTGGCTTTGCACGGCGCAGAACTTGCAAGCTGGTGGGGCGTGCTGCAAGTCAGCTAAACGCGAACTCGACATCATCGCCAAGCCGTTGAGGCTGCTTCATGAATCGCTTCTCAGCGGGCGTAGTTTCCTGGCCCCTTGCGCGCAGAAACTCGCAACTACTCTCTGCCCTTGCAGCCTATCGCCTGCCGTTTGTCAATTCGTCTTGGTCGCTGCTCGCCGATTTTTGCAATCTGTCACCTACTTCGTTAGTCGCTCTGCGCGCGCGCCCTCTCGCCGCTTTGCTTTTGCTGCGTTCGATTTGTTGATATGCGCTGATGTGGAAGCTGGCCCTTGGTAGCGGGCCTGGGTGGGTGGGATTGAGATCGAAACTTTTGATTGACGTCGCTATGAAGATTTCCATGTCTCAAATCCTGTGAACCCTAAACCCTAAACCCTAAACCCTAAACCCTAAACCCTAAACCCTAAACCCTAAACCCTAAACCCTAAACCCTAAACCCTAAAGTCTAAGCCGAGCCCACCAACCCCATATGGGCGAGGCTGCCGGAGCGCCAGCGGAGCGCCAATCGTCTTATCAGCTGAGGAGAAGTCTCCGAAGCAAGCTCGGCTGCTAAACTTGCCCTAGGCAGTACTCCCCTTACTCTAGAAAGGTATAGACCCTAAATCCTACACTTTACTGGTTGTTCCGTCTTTCCTCTACCAAGAAACAAGCCCCGATGACCGCCTTGACCCCCAATGGCCACTTTATCAAGGCGGCCCCCATGGCCGCTTCGTCAGCAATTGCCTTTCAGCTCCCCCTAAGTTTCTTTGGTTGGACGCTTTCATCCCCCACCGGTCCTTCAGTGCGCCGGCGTGAAGTGCTCTGGATCAAGAAGGCCGCCGAGCAGGTAGTCCGTGTCTCGCTGCACTCGGCTCAAGGCAACATAGCCGCAAGCTGACGTCCAGCCAGATGGTGACGTGGGCCAGCTCGGCCCCTTGCAGCTTGTGGATGGTGCTCGCGTACCCCGGCCGCGCCGGGTAGCAGGTGACACGGCCGTCGTCTTCCACGTCGTCCGTCAGAGGGAAGAGGGCGAGATCCTTGCCGGTGGCCGTGGTCACGCGCAAGCAGCCGGAGGCTGGGTCCAGGCTGCGCACTGTGGCCTCCATGCCGTTCACGAAGTCCATAGCCTTGTTCACATTGCGCGTCAGGTGGAGACGCATCCCTGCGTAGATCTTCTGTTGCAGCGGCTGCGGCGCACCCGCCTTTCGTTTGCCACTCTCCTTGTAATTGGCAGGGTTTGCTTCCCAGCCCACGTCCAGCGTGCCCAAGACCGGCTTGCGCATCTTGTCGTACAGCGCCTGGACGCACAGCTGGTTGACGGTAGCCGCTTTGCGCCGTGTGCAGGTTGCGAACGTGGTGTCGGGGCGGCTGCGCAGGATCTGCTCAATTTCCTCCAGGCTGGGGTCGCCTGCATGCGTCCAGGCCTTGTGGCCGCGGCAAATATCCTTCAGCTGGTCAGCCGTCGGCCTTGCTGTGCGCAGCAGCTGTAGCTTCTTGCGTCGTCCTTGCAGCGCCACATCTCGTGCAAGTTAACCTGGAATGTCATCCGCCACTTCGGGCTGTCAGTGGCCTGGCTGTCGCCGACGCCGGGCAGCTGCCAAAAGTCCCCGGTGAAGACAAGGCCCGGGAGCCGATCTGCGGCTTCCCACATCTGGATGATCCGCTCAAACTGTCGTGCGTCGAGCTGCGAGACCCCGTCCACCACCACAAGGTCGTATTGCGCGAGGACGTCCAGGTGTTCATCTGCTCGGTCCTTCCACAGCCAGAACGCTGCTGCGCAGGTGTCCACGTCCGCGGCGCCTGCTTCGGACCCTGGCCGCCTGCTGGGCTGTGGGCAGCGCGTAGAGCACGCGGCCGCCGGTCTCCAGGATGCGGTCGACGCAAAGCGCTCTCTCCAGGCCAGGCGTCTCCAGAAACTGCAAGGGCCGCTTCCGCCGCTGTCCGGCGCTTCGTCCTTGCCTTCTCGCTTCACGAACTTGTTGTGCTTCTCCACGAAGTCGCCGTAGGCCGACTCCTCCAGGAGGAAGTTGTAGGCAGCCCGGGCCCTTTTCTCGTCTTGCGGTAGCTGCCTCATCTTCTTGGGACGGACTCCACCGCCCGCGCCAGCCGGATCATGGCGCTATGAACCCGGTGGCCGTAGGCCGCGCGCCGGTAAAGGCCAGCCCTAATGGCCGCTTGGCCCCCGCTCTTCGACCTTGCCCCGTCCGCGCTCGCCTTCGCTCCCCGCTCGCCTCGCGCCGCCGGAGCTTCGCGCAACCTTTTCTTTTCTCTTGCAACAAATCGATCAAGTCGCGCCGCGCAAAGTTTGAAATAAGAACAAGAAACCCCGGCCCGAAGGTGTGCTGCTAACTCCGGGTGGATTGGGGCGGGCCATCTAGCCCTAAGCCTCCATCCTCTGAGCACACCCTAAACCCTAAACAATCTCTTCAATGAATATTTAAACCTTAATGGGGCCGTGGCTCTATCTTGCCCCCCCCCCAAACCCAGCCTTATCTCAAAATGGCCATTCCCTTCAGGCCCCTCCTGTCCAAGCCAAAGAGGTCACCCTCCAAGGCTTCTCTGTCCTTTGGGGAGGGAAAGCTTAGGAATTGCTGGCTCGCTAGCTCAAAGCCTCTTCCAAATCTGGGCTTGGTTAGCCGCTGATAGACGGTCACTTGGCTCCTTTGTGGCCAGCGGCTTATAAACTGTTCATAAATGTAAAAATCCAAGCTCAAAATGTAAAGATCTGTTCATTTGGCTCCTTTCTGGGCTTGGCCGGCCGCTGATAAACTGTTCATATGCCGCAATGTAAAAATTGCAATCCAAGCTCAAAATGCGGTCTTAGGAATGTCCCAGGCTTGCTAGCTCAAAGCCTCTTCCAAATCTGGGCTTGGTAAGCCGCTGATAAACTGTTCACATGGCGCAGCTCAAAATGTAACAATATGGTCGCTTGGCTCCTTCTGGCCAGCGGCTTATAAACTGTTCATAAATGTAAAAATCCAAGCTCAAAATGTAAAGATCTGTTCATTTGGCTCCTTTCTGGGCTTGGGTGGCCGCTGATAAACTGTTCATATGGCGCAATGTAAAAATTGCAATCCAAGCTCAAAATGTAAAGATCTGGCCCAAACCCGGCCTTATCTAAACATGGCCACCCCCTCCTTTTCAATATCAACCAGGTCGCCGCCCAAAAGCTTTTCTGTCCTTTGGGGAGGGAAAGGTCTTAGGAAATGGCTTCCTCGACTCTGTCCCGGGCCAGCTTAAAGCCGTTGCTTCTTTTCCTTCATCCCGAATCTAGGCTTGGCCGCCGCTGATAAAATTCATACTGGGCACGCGTCTTGAAATGTAAAGATCTTGTTCATGTGGCGCAATGTCGCTTTCTCGGCTTGGCCAGCCGCTGATATACCGTTCATATGGCGCAATGTAAAAATGGCCATCCAGGCTCAAAATGTAAAGATCTGGTCATTTGGCTGCTTTCTGGGCTTCGCCAGCCGCTGATAAACTGTTCATATGGCGCAATGTAAAAATGGCAATCCAGGCTCAAAATGTAAAGATCTGGTCATTTGGCTCCTTTCTGGGCTTGGCCAGCCACTGATAAACTGTTCATATGGCGCAATCTAAAAATGGCCATCCAAGCTCAAAATGTAAAGATCTGGTCATTTGGCTCCTTTCTGCTAAACTGTTCATACGGCGCAACGCAAAAATGGCCACCCGCTCTCCAAATGTAATCATTTGGCTTCTTTTTGGGCTTGGCGCAATGTGAAAATGGCTATCCAAGCTGAAAATGTAAAGATCTTGTTACTTGGCTCCTTTCTGGGCTTGGCCAGCCGCTGATAAACTGTTCATACGGCGCAATCATCCAAGCTCAAAATGTAAAGATCTGGTCATTTTGATCCTTTTTGGGCTTGGCCAGCTGCTGATAAACTGTTCGTGCGGCGCAATGCTTGAAATGCAGAGATCTTGCAATTTGTTGCTTTTTAAAGAGCTCCTCGCATTGGCCCGTCTAAATCTAAAAGATCTGGCCTTGGTGTGTTTCAAAGAGCTCCAATCGCCGACTTCCCGGGTCTGGGCTATGTTTCAATTTCCTCTTGTGGAGCAAGATAAAATTAGCAACCGGGCTTGCGATGACTTCCTGGCGTTGGGGGGTTTGTCACTCGCGACGCCCGTCTTGAAATTTTGAGAAAAACTTACGAATTTTCCTATGTTGTGGGTAACCAATCTGGGTGGGTGGGAAAGCCAACACAACACTTCCTCAATCCATTTGATATACCCTCTAGACCCTAAACCCTAAACAAAGCGAGGAGCAGGAGCTGCGGTAGCCAGCGACGAGCGCTACCGAGGACGCCTTCGGCGCCGAGGGGCGGCCGAGCGAGCCACCGCGAGGTGTGCGAGGCCGCGGGCCTCAACGCGCGGTGAGCCGCGGCCCGGGCGTGGTGCCCGAACGGCAGCCCGCCACCGACAGGTGGCCTTAAACAGAATTACCCTAAACCCTATGCCTTACAAGGGCCTGGACGTATCCATCCTCCTTTACATTGGCATGATAAAACGGCCATCGGCCTTGATAAAACGGCCATTGGCATTGATATTGAAGCCAGCCTTGATAAAATGGCCATCGGGGCTGGCTTTGAGCTAAAACTGTCCAGCTTGTGCCCCGGCTCCTTTACTTTGGCTTGATAAAACGGCCATCGGCCTTGATAAAACGGCCATTGGCTTTGATATTGAAGCCAGCCTTGATAAAATGGCCATCGGGGCTAGCCTTGAGCTAAAACTGGCCAGCTTGTGTCCCGGCAGGACCTGTTTGTCCCGGGAAGCTAATTTCTGTCCTGGGATGCCGAGAAGACTTTAAATGATTATCCTTGATAAACATGGCCACTGGCCAAGCCACTTGTGGCTGAGGTTTCCTTTCGTTTCTTCTCGAAATCTGAAATTTGTCCATGGCCCGGCCGTTGATAAATTCTTTACACGGGAAATGGTAAAAATTGCAATCCGTGCTCCAAATCAAGAAACTTGGCCACGCCTGATTCACTTAGTCTTTGAGACAAGCATATTCTGTCCTGGGACGCCGAGAAGATTTTAAATGATTATCCTTGATAAACATGGCCACTGGCCAAGCCACTTGTGGCTGAGGTTTCCTTTCGTTTCTTCTCGAAATCTCAAATTTGTCCATGGCCCGGCCGTTGATAAATTCTTTACACGGGAAATGGTAAAAATTGCAA
>CAUJNA010002031.1:0-46633 GCA_963377175.1 Effrenium voratum
CTTCCTGACAAAAACCTTTCCTGACAAAATTCCTTCCTGACAAAAACCTTTCCTGACAAAATTCCTTCCTGGCAGAGCCCTCTTCCTGACAAAAACCCTTCCTGACAAAATTCCTTCCTGGCAGAGCCCGCTTCCTGACAAAAACCTTTCCTGACAAAATTCCTTCCTGACAAAAACCTTTCCTGACAAAATTCCTTCCTGGCAGAGCCCGCTTCCTGACAAAATCCCTTCCTGACAAAATTCCTGCCTGACAAAATTCCTGCCTGACAAAATTCCTTCCTGACAAAATCCCTTCCTGACAAAATCCCTTCCTGACATGTGTCAAACGTTGGGCAAGCCAAACGGAAGAAGCTGACTCGCCCCCCGTCCCCCCGAAAAAAAAACCGACGACAACACCACCCAACTCCAAAGCTGACTGTCCCCATTCCCTTCCTGGCAGAGCACGCTTCTTTGCAGAGCCGCTTTCCTGACACTGCCCCCGTCACTTTCGCCGTCATCCGCGCGTTCTGAGGCTCAAACTTTAAAAGGCCGTGACAGAAAGCGAGCAACGCAAGCCGACCTTCATTTCGCCATGGCGAAGCAATACATGATGCCTCTCTTGCGCAGACTCACAAATTTGCGAACCGAAGTGGCCACCGGTCGGACGCGCAATCACTACGGTGTCGGGCGCGAGCTCACGGGCGAGGAGCTCTCTCGGAGGAAGACGGAAATCGCAAGGCTGGAACGGTGGACTGGGCGGGCGAAAAAAACGTCTGTTCGGCGTACGCCTGCCCGGCACTGCGCCTGCTCGGCACTCCTAGACTTCCTACACGGCCTGGAGACTCCTCCACGCACGACAGCCTGACAAAAAACTTCGGGGTTTGGGGGGTACATGCCAAGCATCAAGCAATGCAAAACCATGCAAAATTCATGTCATGCCATGCGAAAAATCGTGCGAAACGAGATATTACTCCAGGCCGTACATACATGTACACCCTGCAGTAATAGCATTTTTTCAGCGCAAAACCGTGTAAAAAGCTATTCTCCCCGACCATACCTGCACGTATGGCCGGGGAGAATGCGCGGCCGAGCAAAAAAAACTGGGCCCGTAAAAAAAGAATGGCAAGTTGGGCGAGACAACGACAGCAGATCACGGAGGCCGCGGACGGCGGCGCCTGGGCTCGCACGGGGGCGGATGGAGCCGTCGTGCTGAACCTGCGGCGCGGACCGGGGGCCTACGTGCTGCTCTCGCGCGCGGACGGGCAGCTGACCCGGGCGGGCCAGCACTACTGCTCCCACCTGGGCCTGCGGCCCCCCAGCAAGGCAAGGACTTCGACTACAACCAGCCCCTCATCCGCGAGGGGGCCCAACGACTACATCCTGCTGCGCAACGGGCAGAAGAAGCTCGTGCGCTCCCTGCAGGGCGGAGAGCACCGGCTGACCAAGCTGGGCAAGGGCTTCTTCCGCGACAAGTACTACGAGTACCTGGTCCGGCGTGATCATCCGGGGCAGGAGGCGGGCGGAACGCCAGCGTGGGCTACGAGTGCAGGGACTGGCTGGGCGGGGCAACGAGGCACCCGGCCCACCTTACCGAGGAGCAGGTGGCGCAGCGGGTCAGGCAACAAGTGGAGGCCTTGCTCGATCCGGGCGGCCCCATCCTGCAGCTCTCGGACAAGACCGACTCCTTGACCCTAAGGGGCACTGGGTGGTCAGCACCCAGAGGAACTCCAGGACTGAGGTGGAGACCCAGCTGCCCTGCGAGAAGGACGTGCTGCAGAGCGCCTTTGAGGGCCGCTCTGCGTGCCCCGGCAGCCGAGCTGAGTGTGGAGGAGGTGTGCGGCGCCAGACTGGAGGCGCCTCGGCATCTCCGCCGACTCAGCCTCAGCCCAGTGCTGCGCCAGGCTCTCGCCAGGGGCCATGAGCTGGCGCCGCGCCTTCCGCAGGTCCTCGCACCAGAACAGCCGGCTGCAGGATGGGCGGCAAGGTCTGCCTCGCCTCGCCCCGTAGAGCACGCGCGCCGCCCGTCCAGCAAGGAGGTGCGAGTCTGCGTGTGGCGCAACGCGCCCATGCGCGTGCTGAGCTCCAGGGCGACCTGGTGGACAGCTACGACCCGGCGCTAAAGGAGCACCGCACTGTGGCTTGGCCTTCGACGGCCACTGCTACATGTACAGGGCCGTGAAGCGGGTCCGAGAGCTGCCGGAGGAGCACGAGGTGCTGTGGAGGTGGTGCGAGGCGCGGGGCAGGAGGAAGCTGCTGAAGGCGAAGCGGGAAGTGCCCGGCGCGGCGGAGAGGCAGAAGACCCTGGCCGCGCGGACGGCAAGTGCGCGCTGTGCGGCTCGGGCTGACGGCCGGCACCTGCAAGCTGGACCACGTGGTGCCTCACCTTGCTTCTCGCCTTCGGGCCACGCGGCGTCCATGCGCTCAGCGCGCGCCGCAGCGTCGCCGCGTCCACGTGGCTCCGCGCGGAGATACCTAACACGATGTGGTCCCAGTGGAGACGCCAGGTCCAGCATTGCGGCCAGCGAAACCTTCAGGTACCAGCCGGGCCCCATGTGCGGCAACAGGTTCAGGCAGGACTGCCGCGGCGTCGCAGCAGCCCTCCACAAAGCCCAGGCCGGCAGCACGCCGTCCACGGGCTCAACGCCGTCCGCCAGGCACAGGATGGGCAGGGGGAAGGGGGCGTTGGCCAGCCCGTTGCGCCTGCAGCGCACCACGTCCATGCCGACGTACGTGCTGTCCTTTGCACACGTCTGCCTCAAAAACCAGAGGCAGCTTGGGGCTCCGGACGTACTCCATGACGCCGGGCGCCACTCTCCAAATCGTGGGCTGCGCTCTCCCTCAGCGTCTTCTTGCTGTGGCAGTCGCCGCACAGCGCCTGCAAAATCTGCACGCTGCCCGCAAAGGCCTGGCCAAGCTCAGCGTGAACGCGATGATAGGCCTGTGGGCGCGCAGCACGGAGGTGGTCTACAGCGTGCGCAGCAGGGCGCGGACTTCTCTCAGGCCTTCGCATACGAGGGGGGCATGTGTGACCGCCCCATCCACGACGCAGTGCTGGGCTTTGAGCACTGCATGGTGGCCAAGGCCCGGCGCATCCTGGACGCGCCGCCGCGCTACCTGGCGCAGGTGAAGACGACTGCGTGTGACGCAGCGGCTGCCGAAGCGCTTCACGGAGCGGCTGTGGGCGCTGGAGGCGCTGCGCCACCCGGACGGCACGCCGGTCTACCGCGTAGAAGAGACGAAGCCGTTGCTGGGCAGCCGGGCGCGCGCATGGAGGCGGAGCGCCCCAAACAACGGAGGTGGAACAGAGCAGGGCGAGGCGGTGCTGGTGTCCAAGACGCACTGCTCCGCGCAGAACCTCCTGGGGGCGCAGACGGCCGACCACTGGGTGCGAAGGCGTCTTGGCTCGAACCTTCCCGCGGTTGCGCCTGTTTGTCACTCGGTAGTGATAGCTAAGAGAGCCATGGAACTTTGCCACGAGTTGCCCGATTTGCCTGTATACCTTCAGCAGTTTGACACGTCCTCCCTGGATGTTTTCTCACGTGATCAGGTGCATGCCCTCTTCGAGACACTGTTCTTTGGGATGGGCTTTCTGACCCAGGCCATTTTCTTGTGAAAACCGCCGTTGAGATCACCCAGGTACTGCCCACGCAGATATTCTTGCAGAATCATTCGGTTTGATCAGTCCAGGATGTGCGGACGCACCTTCCACCTCCTGGTACCGCGCGAACTCCTCCTGGTACCTTGATGAGCGGAACCCAACTCACCATTATGAGAACCAAGGTGAACTTTGGCGCCTTTGTTTTGACTTTGGAAACTGCCAGTCATAGTTCTTTGGCCTTCTTGACTGATCGTGAAAATCCGGTCACCACTTTGGACCTGTTCAGCGGTTTTGGTGGGTGGACTTGGGGGCTTCCATGGCTATGGGTGCGGGATCGATCAAGCTGCCACCTTTCAGTGCTTCCATTGAATGGGATGAGCCAACGGCACGAATCATGGCTGACAATTTTTCGCTTGCGGTTGTTCCCACCGATGACTTCCTCGACCAATCAAAATCCGTTCCCGAACAACATTTTGTGCTTGTTGCTGATGTCAACGATGATCATATCTACCAACGGTTGTCTACCTTGAACGTTGATCTCATCATTGGCAGTCCGAGCTGTCAGTCATGGAGTGGGGGAGGATCACAGATGGGGCTTGCACATGTGAATGGCCGACATTTTCTGTCTTTCATCAAGGTGTGCAGTTCACTTTTGCCTCGCTGTTTTGGCTTTGAGAACGTACGTGGCCTTATGAGGCACAGTCACTGGTCCATTCTGGAGAGGATCATCATTCAGTTGGGCTATCGTGAGGCCTTTTTGCGGTGTGAGGAACCTCCAATTGTGCCCTTGCAACGCGAGCGTACTCTGGCCATTTTTGTGCGGGCTGACTTCGGTATTTCCCCTTCGGTGGAGCAGATCCTTTGTCGGATGTACCTATCTGTGCCTGTGCCGAGAACTCTTAGCTCATGGCAGTGCTTACACCCCCAAGACAGCGCATCAGGCTGCAATTGGATTTTCCTGGACAACAACCAATTGGATATTGTATTCTCAGCTGAGTTCCTTCCCATTTGGATGCGTGGCAAGTCTATGCAGCATGCGCAGATTGCTGATTTCAGGATCCTCACAGCTGACAGCAAGATGGGGCCAATCATGGCGTCGTATGGCATCAGCCTGGACTTCTCCATGAGTACGTTGGCATCAAAAGGGTGGTATGGCCAGATCATCGAGTCCGAGGGAAGGTTTCGACTCCTCCATCCGGGAGAGATTGCGTCTGCCATGGGCTTTGGTTGTGGTATCATTTTGCCATTGGACCCCGCCTTTGCTTACAAGGTTCTCGGGAACTGCATTATTCCGGTACACGCTTGCCTCCATCTTTCGAGGATTGCAGTCGCCATGTTCGAACGATCCCATGATGATGCCTGCCAACCCCGCTGCTATGTTGAGGGTGTATCAGGAGCAGGTCCTTCGGTTCCAGCTGTGTGAGACTATTGGCCTGATCAGATTATGTTTGGTGTCCCTGATACCATGAGTGACATTAGCCCACCATCGATTGTGTCTGCCACTGCCCCGATCACAAGGCTAGTCAAACGAAATGGCCAATGGTCTGGACGTCAGGTTTTTACTACCCATGCAGTGGACCTCAGCCAGGTCTTTCAGTTCATTGCTTTTGCAGATGTGGACGTACAGGCACCCCAGGCGACCAAGGCCATCCATACGGACCCTGATCAGGACGGCTGCGGGGCTTACAGCTCAGAATCCGGTGTGGTGACCATTTTCGGGGATCGCTATGTTGTTTTTGCAAATCGCGATTGCGACTCCCCTGATTTCGTCATTCACGCGATTCGGTCCATGCTTGACAGTGCAGTCCATCACCTGAGATCTCAGAATGGATGTGTCGATCCGGGTTTTTGGGGCTCCTGCAAGGTGTGGTCCGTGGGTGTTGACTGTACTCCTGCCCACGCCGAATCGATGGAGGTTGCTGGTCAGCGCTGTGGCCAGGAGCAATTTGGTCATGAAGCAATTTGTGCATCTGGCATCAGATTTGCCCCTTTGAGGGGTCATGGAATGCAGAGTGAGATCCTCGTTAGTGATCACGCACGTGCCTGTCAGGTCGAGCCCTTTGTTGCCACGCATTGCAGTGACCGGTTTTCATTGGAACATGATCAATGTGATACCTTGGTTTGTGTGCTGCATGATGAAGGATGTGCCATATGCCACGCCCATTTCGATCAGCCAGGTCCCGTGCTTCGGGCTTTGTGCCAATACTATGGATGGCAGGACGTGGTTCTGTCATTTGGCGAGCAGATTGCAGAAGACGACTCGTGGGTCTCGCCTTACAGTCTCATCACGCATCGGGGATACATTCCTGCACTGTCCACGATTGTAAAGTGTGTCCTTGGGAATGATTGCATCTTCATTTGTTCCACTGAACACCCTTTCCAGCACGGCGATGATGCCCGGATCCATTATTTGTGTGCAATCCTCGGGTGGCAAAGCGGAAATGTGTCCAAGACTTGTGTAATCTGCAGAGTCCGGCCCGGGTCCGTGTCTGTGCCGGCATCCGCTGTGGTTGAGTTTTTGGACGCCCTGTCATGCAGGCCCCCTATCCTCGCCCTTGAGTGGTGTGTCGACAGGGCCTCCCAGGCCGTGTCCTTGAGGCACAGGGGTATCCGGATTGTTTTGCACCATGAGGATGCGATTGATGTGGTACATGCTGAGGCACCGCAGTGGATTCCGTCCCATCTTGTGTATGCCCACGTACAGGATGCGCTGTGCGAAGCTGCGTTCAACTTGACCTTCTCGTGGTGCCAGCATCTTGGTGATCAGCCTTTATGCGGTTCAGTTGTTTGGACCAAGATCAAGCTTTGGTACGGCCATGTGTTCACGGGCTTCCTTCCGCGTGAAATGAGGCTTTCTGAAATTTACGGAGTGCTAAGCAGTCTTCAGTCGCACATGTCTGCCGGTTTTGTGCGCCTGGATCAGATCCGTTTGGTATCTGCTGGCAGGACTCGGAGGGGGGACTGCAGCATTGGTGACTGTGCCCCGTGTTCTGAGGAGGCTGTGATTCACTGGAGTGTCACTATGCCTCGTGAGCCCAACGGGCCGATCTTGGTGTTGAGGGTTCACATCGAACCTTGGGGGGGGTTTTTCTTTCCGGACGAAGTTGAGCTCCCGCCAGGGATCGCCCTTGAGCGCCTGGATGACATCCGCAGCACCTCTGTAGTTCCTGTCAATAGGCATCAACCGACTCAGGATATCACTGACCAGTGGCGCTCGGCACCTCGGGATGGTGCGCCAGGCATGCTTTGGACCGGGTTTACACTCTTTGAAGTGCAAATGCCTCCGGCAGAGGAGTTGCGGCGCAACCCTATCATTGTCGCAGACCCCAGCAGAGTGTGGGAATCTGAGGGTTCCGATGACGACGTGCAGCATGACCCTGATGCGCGTTCTGTTGGTAGTAGTGGATCAGGCCATCTCTCTGTCGATTTCTTCGATGATGACCAGCTGCAAGATCGCATGATGCCCACTTCTGTGAACTACTGCCCTGATTGCCATCCCCACCACTGCCAGTGTAGTTGTATCCTTGCGCGGACCCTCCCCGAGGAGTCCACATCCCATGTCTGCTGCTTTGGATGCATGCCGAGATCTGGTATTTGTGGATTTCCTGTTGAACCCCCAGGCAAGTTCACGCCAAGGGACACCACTTACGGCCCTCTGCACAGTGTCGTGTCCACACTCCAGAGCGTGGTCAATGTATCCCATGACTGTTGCATTAGCATCGTTCAGGACCGATTGATTGAAGCTGCGTGTAGCATGTGTTTTTGCAAAGAAGGCAGTCGCGGTGGATCCTTGTTCAGACTTAAAGTGAAGCTCTGGCATGGTGTTGCATTTTCTGGCCTTGTCTCCGATGAACTTCGGTTTGGGAACATTGAAAAAAATTTTCCACCTTGTGCATCAATTCGCACCGACTCCATTTGGTGAGGGCCTGGATAGATCCGACTCATCTCAGGAGGACGACGTGGCCTTGGGAACACTTCCGTGTGTGCATCGCCCGGTCATGGTGGACGCCCCGATCGGACTGTGCATGGTATTCTCAAATTGCATGGAGGCGGCAAGGCGCCAGAGCCCTCACCCATCCAGAGGGCCGCTGTCGTGATTACCTCCTTGGGAGCCAGTCATGATCAAGCCTCATCCTTCCTGCAGCAGATTGACCACCTATTGGGCCCCTCAAGAATTAGTAAGCTTGCTTTGGAGACTGCCACCAATAAGCAGCTTAAAATCGTGCATGGTATGTCAAGTGCAGCATCCGTTCCATTGCCGGTAGGCGTGACACCGGTTCCTGGAGCTCCGAAGAATCAGCATAAGACGATCGCATCTGCGTCACAGTTCCGTATGAAACCAGGCCTTTTTGTTGGTGCCGACGGCAAACCTCTTGAGATCCTTACATCTGTGTCAGCCAATTCGCCCCCCGGTGTGGTCTTGATCGATCCTCATGACGCAGCTCCCTGGATACAAGCAAGGAAGGTGGTGACACACGAGCTCGTCCTGTGCGTCCTAGGAACTTGCGGCGACATCAACTGCCCGAGTGTGCACCTTGCGGCATTCAGTGGGGACGACCCAGTGGTGCTTCGTGTTTGCATCCACCAGGCTGGGGGGAGTATTGCTTGTCGGGCCGAGAAGTCCAGGGACCTCAAGCTGCCTCCGTCTTGCGTGCTCTCATTTTCGGTTTTTCGTGAGTGGGCTACACAGGAGTGGGAGAACATCAAGCAACATCCCATCCGTGTCATGATGGATCAGTTTGAATCTATCAATTTGCTAGCAGCGCCGTGGTCCAGACAGTGGGGATTGCAAGGTCGTAAGGCAGATGTTGCCAACGCTGAACGTTTCTCATTCGTTGCCAGGATCGACCAATCCGAGGTTGTCCGTGTGTTTCAGCAGAGTGGTCTCAACAAAGTGTATGTCAGCCCCCTCCGGAGTGGACCTGACAAGCCCAGCACACAATTTCAGGTGATCTGGATTGGGGAGTCTCACTCCGCCGCCGTCCAACAAACGAGACTTCTTGTTGAGCAGCATGGACTCATCCGATCCTATCGCCGAGGCTTTGGTGTGAGAGTGAAAGCCTCCGACTTTGCATCCATCTTCACGCGGATCAAACCAGGTGTTGATCTTCCCGACTTGAACGGTGGAAGCTTGATGTTCAGGGTACAGCCGATCCCAGCTTCGCTCTCCGTCCAGGCCTTGAGGGAATGGTTAGGCGGCTCCGGTCCGTCAGCAAGGCGGAAGCTGGTTGATCTCATCAGACACCGCCCCTTCCGAACAATTTTTGCCACTGGGCGATGGGCATGTTCTTGTGAGAGACATCACCAGGCACTCAGCTCGTGTCCAACCTACCGTTGCTGCCGGCGTTACCACCCATGCATCCGGGCTGGACCCTTTGCAGGTCAACGATCCCTGGTCTCGGCCATCCTCTGTTGTGAAGACCCCAGTACCTGCAGACCAGGCCCGTCTTGATAGGCAGGACAAGCAGATCCTCGAACTCAAGAAGGCTGTGACGGATCTCAAGGATACCCAAGCAGCCCAGTCAACTGTGCATGACTCTTTCCGCTCCGGACTGGAAATTCCGCACTGAGATCCACAGTGAGGTCCAAGGTTCGATGAAGACGTTCGAGCACTCGCTGATGGAGACATTGCACAAGCAACAGCGCACCATGGAGGGCGATATGACAGAAATCAAATCCATGCTCAAGGCATTGCGCTCAGGGCATAGTTCCAAGAAACCGAGGCGCCATTCCGACAAGTCCGATATGGACGATGATTGAGAATTGCCTCACCGGGTCATCACATCTGGACGGAGCATCAGGTTCTCACCAGATGTGCTTGGGGAATTCCAGCAAACATGTGTGTATCAGCAGTATTGCTTGCAGCACTTCATCAACTTGTGTGCTGCCGTGTGCCGGGGCGTGTGGGCCTCTTGCTTCATCCATAGGATCTTGTCACAGGGTTTTGATCCCATGAATGGGGTACGGATAGGTGAGGCTAGCCATCCTGGCCCAATTCGTAGTCGTATGATCCGCGATAGTTGTGACATCACACTCGCGGTTACCAACATTGGCTCTGTTCTTCGCAAAATGGATCATGTTCACAAATTGATGGAATCTTCTCATGTGGTTGTTCTTGCGGAAACTTGTGTAACTCAAGCTTCTTCGTTGATTGTCCAGAGCCAATGCCGTGCATCCCGCACGACTGCAATCCTGGGGGCGCCTGTCGCGACAAAAGACATTTTCGAACACTGCAAATCCGAGTATCGTGGTGCAAATGCGGGAACCGCATGTTTTTCCCAGCTTCCGTGTAGGGAGATGTTTTTGGAGGACCCTCCTTTTGCATATACATGTGGGCGCCTTACACCCGCCATTGTACGACTCGGTCCCATCGATGTTTTGCTCGTTTGTGTGTATTTGATGCCCGGGTCGGGTAAATCTAAAGCCAACGACGAGATCATCTCACAAGCCATTACGCTCATATCGACTTCCGGGTTACCGGCCATTTTAGCCGGGGACTTCAATGAACCTCCTTCAGCTATCGGCTCCATGTCAAAATTGGTACAGGAAGGTTACGTTGAGATTTTTAGTTGGTCTGAGCAGCATTTGCATCATCAATTGCCACCCACTTGTAATGATACAACGCGAAACGACTCCATGGTGATTCACCCTTTTCTTGTCCCTTTTATCAAGCATGCTTGGGTCGACCCCTTGTTGAAAATTGACGTTCACACACCACTTTTCGTGCAGTTTCATTTCGACACCAGCATACCGGTGCTCCCGCCATGGCGTGTGCCAATACAGTGGGAGCGTGGTGCTTTCGACCAGAATAAGCTTGCTGAGTGCTATCATTCGGTGCGGTCCGATCGTATTGACACCCCTCATCCGGCCAGTGACCAAGCCATTTGTGACGCATTCCAACATTGGTCCTCCAGAGTTGAATCTGCCGTGCATCGTGCCACCGCCTCTGCTAGTCATTTGAAACAGGGTCTGAGACCCAATCAGAAGGGCAGGTGCACGTGGGACTACATGCGCAACCACCGACCGGCGACTTGTGTGCGCCAGGGAGGCGATGGGGTTTACAACCCCCCAGCCGAAGCATTTCGCCTTACTTCCATCCTGAAGATCCGGCAGACTCGCAGAATTCAGGCCTTGTACCGTTCTGTGAGGGCTGCACCCCAGAGGTTCGGGAATAACCCCCCTGTTACTCTTTTTAATCAGTGGAAAATGGAGTGGTGTGCCATTCTTAACGCAAAAGGTTATGGTAATTCATGGCCAAACTGGGTTATGCGCCACCCTGGCTTCGTCTGTGTGCCTTTTGGGGTTCCCAGCACCGACGAACTTCACGACTTTCTGCAACTCAATCAGCACGATTCCGATGCCGCTGTGAGAGCAGAACACGTGGCACGCAAAGAAAAGTGGAGTAATCGCCTCAAGCAGGATGCCAAAAAAGGTGATCTCAGGAGCCAATTTTCTGGACTCAAGGGGGCTTCCACCTCCCAGCTGCATTGGTTGGAACGCGCCATAACGGCCCCTGCCCGCCTTTTGCGGTGTAATAAGGGTTTGGCAAAGCTTTCTTGCGGTCAGGCACATAAATTCCGAATCGGAGTGCAGGCGACTTTTGGTAGTTGCAGAGTCTTGGTTGTTGAACGTTCATATGAAATTCTTTCAGTTCAAACTGTCAGTGGCTTTTTACCGGTTTCTGATAACCTTGTACAACACGTGTCGGCTGTGCAGACTGCCGAGATTGATCAGTTTTTCCACCTTTGTGGAACCGTGACTGTGAACGGCCCAGGACATATTGGCATGAGGCTTGTGAATTTGCAAATGGATTGAATACCCGCATGCCCGTTGCTGTGATCCCGTGGGAATCCCCAACCGCGTGGGAGGAAGTTATCTCCAGAACCAAATCTGGGTCTGCTCCCGGGAGTGATGGGTGGCGGTACCAGGAACTCAAAGTTCTTCCTAGGGAGGCGCTGTGCGACTTGATCTCGCTGTACTCCGCGGTCCGGGAGCATAAAGTATTCCCTCCTGAGTTTGTTCACGCCCGGGCTGTGCTCATCCCAAAAAAGGGTAAGAGCTTCGCCATTGAAAACTTTCGCCCCATCACTGTGCTAGGTGTCTTGTTCCGTCTGTTCACCAAATTCATCGCATACTTCACTATGAGAGCATGGATTAATACGATCCCGCAGTCCGTCAGTGGCGGGATACCCAATCGATCCATGCGGGTAATGACATGGCTGGAACAACTCGCGGTTGAAGAATCCATTGTTGAAGGGTCGCACTTAGGCGGCCTCTCGCTGGATCTTGCTAAAGCATTCAATACACTCCCCCGTGTTCCACTAAAAAATTTGATGATCGCTGTTGGATTCGGACCCAACGAAGCTGAAATCTGGTTTAATTCGCTTGATCGCATGACTACCCTCAACATACGGGGAACTTTTGGACAACCTGTACCCTCTTGCACTGGAGTACCGGAAGGAGATTCGCTCAGTTGTGTTGCGATGGCCTGCCTGTGTATCCTTTTCTCGGATTGCATGCATAGCGTTGGGGCTGTCCCCTCAACGTTCGTGGACAATTGGTCGTTCTCGGCATCGGCCCCTGCCATACTCGAATCTGCCGTCAGTATGGTTCAGATGCTCGCAGAGACGTGGCACCTCACCATCGACTATAAAAAGACATGGGCCTGGGGCACGACCCGCCTTATGCGAGAGTGCTGGCAGAGTTTCGAATCACTTGCGGAACATTTTCCGGACCGTGTGCCTGTGGCGGATTCTGCTATTGAGCTTGGTGTAGTGCGCATGTATAGCAAGTGCCCAAGACCGAAAGCCGCACAGGCAAGGCTTTCAAAGGGTGTCGCCCTGTGTAAACGTGTGCCTAATGCCGCCCGGACTCTTCGCACCAGAGCTGCCTTGGTACAGCGGGGGGTCTACCCAATGGCATTATTTGGCGCCTCAACGGTCTATTTGCGTAAGGATGCCATTCAGAGCCTTAGGTCCGCGGTTGCGCATGCCTTAATAGGCCCCTGGAATAACGTGTCTTCGTGGGTCGCGTGTTCCTGCATCGCCCCTGAACTGATGGACCCAATGTTCTTTATTCTTGTAGAAATTCTGAGTGATGTCCGAGCCGTGTATGACATTCAGCCTTCTCGTGTGATGAAATTTCTGCACTTGGTAGCAGCCAACACTTCAAAGAGATCACATGGACCAGCCAGTGCATGCTGTCGGTACCTTGAGGTCGTAGGATGGTCGCTTTCGTGTGAAGGGATACTTTCCGGGCCTGAATGGATGCCTCCAATCGCCATCCTTCAGTGCTCTCGTGGCGAGCTCAAACGATCCCTTCGGACTTGGTGGGATGTATTTCTTACCTCCCAACTGCAGGATCGTCGTGCCGCCCCGCTATTGCCCATTGACAGGAATCTGTGCTTCAGAGCACTGAAGTCAGTCCCTGATGAAGACCTTTGCTTCTTAGCAATGCGCCTGACCAATGCCTTTCTCAGTGGTACTGCAAAAGCTAAGTATGTCCGTTGTGGCGATAACTTCCAGGTCTGTAATAGATGTGGATTGACCGCATCGACTACGCATGATATCCTTGAGTGCACAGCCACGCAGCATATCAGGGTTAAACATCAGCCTGCAGTTGACATTTTGCAGCACCAGCGACCTGAGTGGAAGTGGCTCCCACTCCCAACCTGCTCAGGATCTCAGTGTGTGTTTCGTCATATCCTCGCTCAGCACGAGGTTGACTTTTTGTTTCAGCTCCCTATTTACTCCCCGGATTGCATAACCTTTTTTACCGATGGTGCATGCAGTGACCCGACACTTCTTGTCGGTCGACGTGCGGCGTGGGCGGTGGTTCAGTCTAAATTATCCCACGAACGTGAAATCCTGTCGGAGGTGACCCGCCCTATTGGAGGTGGGGCCTTCATGGATAACTTCCTATGTGCCGGCTGTGGCTTTGCACCTGGTGAACAGAGTGCGGCACGTGGCGAACTATCGGCATTCTGTGCAATTTTTTCCAGCTGTCGTGCATGTCAGTATGAGGGTGATATCCACATCTTTTCAGATTCTAAATATGTGGTGGACCTCGTGCGGAAGTTGTCCGACGACCATAGTTCTGCCAGTTCCGTCAAACGGTACATGCGCAATCAGGACCTGATACACATTCTTTTGGATAATTGGCCTTCCGGCCGCTTGTGCGTAGAGTGGATCAAAGCTCACCGCGAAATTAATGATGTGCGGTCTCCGCGAGATGCTTGGCTCATTGCGGGAAATATCGCAGCAGATACTTTGGCAGGTGCGGCTGTTTCATGTGACTCTACCTCTTTGCAAGTTGTGGTTAACGACCTGCGGCTTGAACACAAAGCCGCTTTGCATGACATTTCGTGTGTTTACAAGTACTTTGTTGAACTTGACCAGTGGAAACTAGACAATATCGGAGGCGGCCAATCTGAGGCTGACAAGCAGTCAGGCGACATTGCCGCACCATCCAGTGGTGGGCCACGACCTTCCTTTCAGGCTACACGTGACAAACTTGCTGCATGGTCAGTCCAGTCACCACAGGACACTCGCATCTGTGCGCTTGACCCTAACTTAGCCCTTGGAATTGCAACCGGTGTTCAGAATGCTTACGCAGTATGGTATTGGATGCAACGAGTCAAATGGCCAACCCCCCGTGGGGAAGGCATTGGTCCCGATGCCGCGGATTGTGGAATATGCTCACTTGAGCTTCTTGCAAGCTTCTATCTCACCACGGGAGCCCGTCTCCCCGTGGTCGCCTCTCACGATCGCAAAAAGTCGGTCAGCACATATATTGAGTATGATAGCATTGAAGCACAAATGTTGCCTGCCTCATCCCACAGTGCAGGCAAGCAAGCCGAAACTTTGATGTTGGTCGTCAGGCAACTGAATGAAATGACGGGTCATTGCATCTTGCCAACCCAGGCTGTCCTTGACCTCAAGCAGATGAGGATCTTTTACCCCATTCGTAAGATTGGTGGTTATACCCGTAGGGTAGGAATTCCACATGCTGCCAGAGCCTTGCAACACGTACTCCAGTACTGTGAAGCTTCTTATGGTGACACGTGCGTTAAGAAAATCTCCATGCCCAATGGGCCTTATGATTTTCAGCCTCCAGACCTTGACGTGGTGGACCTTCCTGAGGCAACCAGGAAATGGCAATTTCGCAAAATGAAACGTCTTCATGCTCAGACTATGTGAATCACGCATCTCTCGACGATGTCTCACCCCGATCCCCCCGTGTGGGGCGTGGGTCGGTGTGTTGGGTGTGTGCGCCTCTCTTTTTTGCGGGTTTTCGGGTCTGTTCCCCCTGTTGGTTTGTTGTGTTGGGGTGGTGTGTGTTCTTTTCATGGGGGTGGCTTCGTGCTGCCCGTACTATGGACCTGGCATGCCAAGGCCATAGTACAGCTCGCCGGATGGAAAATGGGCGCGCAAAAAAAAAAAAGACCACTGGGTGCGCAGGTACGTGCGCGGGGGCAGCGCGCAAAAGCTGGACAGGCTGGTGGTGGAGGAGATCACGCAGCTGGACATGGCGCTCTGGGCGGACCTGGCCTGCGTGGGGCTGAACGCCGACGTGAAGTTCCTGCTGCTGGGAGACTTCCGGCAGCTGCCGGCCGTGCTGGACTCCTGGGCCGGCGGCCCATCAGCGCGCCGTTGGAGCACAGCCAGCTCATCCGCGACCTGGCCGGCGGGCACAGGCACGAGCTCACGGAGAACATGCGCTCCGACCCCGGCATCTTCAACTTCGAGAAGTGGCTGCGGGTCGGCGAGGAGGCGTGCCCCACGCTGGAGCAGGCCAAGGCGAGGCTGAGGGAGCTCTACCCCTCCAAGCCCGGGTGGCCGGACACCACGCTGGTCATCAGCCACAGCAAGCGCATGGCCGTCAACGCAGCGGCGAACCGGGCCCTGGCGCCGGAGGCCTCAAAGCTGCTCCAATTGGAGACACAAGTCATCCACATAGATTTGGGTGAGACCCAAAATGGGTGTAGCCAAACACCCGCAGAGCATGAGGGTGTGGCCGGGGCTGCGCCTCATTGGGGCCGGCGGAAAGATACCCAAGGGCGTCTTTGTGGCCGTGGCGGAAGTGGAGCCGGACGGAGTGAGGCTGGACAACGGCATGCGGCTGAAGAACCAGGAGCTGCTGCGTGCCACCCGGCCGAGCCACGCAGTGACCTACGCCAGCTGCCAGGGGCTCACCCTCCACAACCGCGTCCGCCTGGACCTGGAGTCCTGCCACCTCACGCTGCGCCACCTGTACGTGGGCGCCTCACGGGCCACGAGCTCCGAGCTGCTGGAGGCGGCCTAGAACGGGCAGCACGGCGCCTCCAGGGGCTCCAGCATGAGGTGGCGCACCTCAAAGAGCACGCCCCACTGCCTGGCCATCAGCCACACGTGCCGGGCCTCCACAAGCGCGCGGCCCCTGCGGCGCGCGAACTCTGCGGGGCGCGGCACGCGGTTGCCGGCCGGGTCCCAGAAGAGGCAGCGCTCCAAGTCCATCTTGCACTTCACGTGCTTGCCCTTGGCGCTCACCTTGACGGCGCGCTGCAGCTGGCTCTCAAGCTCGGCGCGGGTGACCCCCGGAAAGGGCTTCTGGAAGATGATCATGTCGTCGACGACGGCCTGCTCCACCCCATCCGTCCACGCCCCCAGGTCGGTGTTGCTCGCAAAGCACACGCCCACCCTCTTGGCCCCGTCGTCCTGGAAGTTGCCGGGCTCCCACAGCACCTCCACGTCCGCCTTGCACACCAGCGCGCCCTGATGGGAGTCCTCTATGGACATGAACTTTCCCCCCTTGGCATTGGTCTGAACGTCCAGCCCGAGTGCAAGCTTCATTGCGAAGTTCGGCTTTTTATCTCGCGGAGAAAAAAGTCCGGTCCGATGAACGCGCGAGTTTTCTTGGTCGTCGCAGTGGCGGTGATCTTGCTCTTTAAAAATGCCGAGGCTTCTGCGGCACCAAGTCGGTGGGCAGGGCCTTCGAGGCGGCGGGCTGGGAGGTCGTCTCCCTGGACATCGTGTCGAAATTTGAGCCGACAATCCTCTGCGACATCCGGAGCTGGGACTACACGACGTTCCCGCCGGGGCACTTCGACATGGTCTGGGCCAGCCCGGTCTGCACGGAATACAGCCGCGCGCTGACGACGCGCCCGCGGCGGCTCCTGGAGGGCGACGCGCTGGTGCTCAGCGCCCTTGAGATCATTGCGCACTTTGACCCCTTGATGTGGGTCATAGAGAACCCGGCCACCGGGCTGTTGAAGACCCGCCCGTTCATGGAGCGCCTGCCCTGGGTGGACGTGACCTACTGCAAGTACGGAACTCCGTACAGGAAGCAGACGCGGCTGTGGACCAACATGCGCTGGAGGCCGAGGCGGAGCCTGTGCAGGCCCGGCAGCCGCTGCGAGGCGTGGCAGGACGGCAGGCACCTCCGGGCCGCGCAGCGGGGGCCGCGGCTGATGGAGGGGCAGTGCGAGAGGGTCAGCCAGTCACGCGAGCTGCTCTACAGCGTTCCTGCTGCGCTGTGCGAGGAGATTGCGCGCGCGGCCGCCGAGGAGCTTGCGGAGCGGTTGAGCATTCCGGACTAGGCTTCCTCCAATAGAAAATGCCAATTTTTCCATGTTTTTGCATGTTTTTTGGGCGGTGCCACTAAACTTCAAAAATGAAGAAGAGGGGCACCCCCGCCTTTTTTCTCGTTTTTGGGGCGCATTCAAAAGCGGTGCCACTAAACTTCAAAAATGAAGAAGAGGGGCACCCCCGCCTTTTTTCTCGTTTTTGGGCGCATTCAAAAGCGGTGCCACTAAACACCAAAAATGGTGAAGAGGGGCACCCCGCCTTTTTTCTCGTTTTTGGGGCGCATTCAAAAGCGGTGTCACTAAACTTCAAAAATGAAGAAGAGGGACACCGGGCCTCTTTTCTCGTTTTTTGGGCGCATTCAAAAGCGGTGTCACTAAACACCAAAATGGTGAAGAGGGACACCGGCCCTTTTTTTTGCCGTTTTGCTCAACTTCAAAAGCGGTGCCACTAAACGCCAAAAATGGCGAAGAGGGGCACCCCCCGCCTTTTTTCTCGTTTTTTGGGCGCATTCAGAAGCGTGTCACTAAACGCCAAAAATGGCGCAGAGGGACACCGGGCCTTAGTCAAGCACGGAAACGCCCGTGCGCTCCCAGCTGGTAGGCCACCAAATGAATGAACAGGTCCGTCATCGTGCCGTCCAGGCCCTTGAAGGTGAACCGGGCAAGGTCGCCCGAGCGGGTGCTGACGCCACTCAGCGGCATCTTGGGCACGCGCTCGGTGGGAAAGCCGGCAATGAAGCTGTGGCGCCGGTAGCCCACGCGGCCGATGTCGATGTTGCGCACCGTGTCGTCGTAAGTACCCGCGAGGACCGAGAGGAAGTGGAAGTGCTCCGAGGCTCCCTTCATGGGGTTGTGAGGGTACTGCAGGCTGCCCAGCTGCATCTGAGACTCCAGGAGGCTGTCCTCCTGCCTCGCCGCGCCGATGGGGGCCACGTCCTGCCCCGGGTTGGCCAGCAAGTGGATCTTGGAGCCGCGTCGTTGTCCCAAAAAGTCACAAACGCGCCCATGAGTTTCGTGAAGGCGCGCGCCACGGTGACGTTGTGCTCCGCCACGCCGCCTCCTCCAGTTCTCGGTAGCGCTTCAGCAGCAGCGGCTGCAAGTTGTAACTGGGGTACGTCCTGCGGAACCACCGGAGCATCCGCGGCTCGTTGCGGGGCTCTATGGACATCATGCTTTTACACTAGTACGCTTGCGCCTGTGGTCAGCCGGTCATAATCGGACTGCCTCTCCAGCATGCGCAGGGCGCGCTGCTGCTCTCTTGTGAGCTGAGGCGCCTCCGGTTCAGCCGGCGCCGGTGCCTCAGCCGGTGCCTCAGCCGGTGCCTCAACCGGTGCTGGTGCCTCCGCCGGCGCCGTCTCAAGCGGGGGCGGCTTTGGCTTGCGCTTTGGAGCAGCCGGCTCAGTAGGCACGTCCTGCTTCGGTTTGTTCTTGCTCCCAGGGGGCCTGCCCCGCCGTTTCGGCTCCGGCGCCGGCGCAGCGTGTTCCTGTGCAGCGTGTTCCGGCGCAGCGCGCGCCTCCGCCTCTTGCGCCTCCGCCTCGTGTTCGGTTGGCTCCATCCTTTTTAATTATACGTGGTCAAGATATAACACGAACGACAAAGACGACCCGCGAAGCCGGACGACGTTGCCGTCCAGGTCGGTCAGGCGGAAGCGCATGTGCCTCAGGGTAACCGGGCCCCTGAGTGCCATGAAGTGCCCGTCGTCCGAGCCCGTCTCCACAATGGTGCCCACTCCGCTCTTCAGCGTGATCTTGGAGAGGATGTCGTCGCCCAGGTTGCCCAGCACTCTGCTGGCGTTGGCCAGCTGGGCGCAGCGCAGGTAGACCTCGTTGTGCGCCATCATGCGGACGAACTCAAAGACCTGCTGCCCGCCGGAGACGAAGCTCGGGCCCAGCATGTGGTCCACGCTGAAGGGCTTGGTGGGAGAGGCGGGCGGCGCGGCGGGGTAGTCCGCCGCGTCGGGAAATTGCTGCCGCAGCTCCAGGTCGTTCAGGATGAGCCTGTTGCCGTGTAGGCAACGCTCAGGCTGTTGGTGGTCTCGCTGTAGGTGGCGGTGGCAAAGTTGGAGCTGATCCAGGCGGCCAGCCGGGGGCCCGTGTACGCGCCCTCGGGCAACAACGCCCAGTTCAGCGTGCCCAGCGCGGCGTCAACCCAGTAGAGGTAGCGGCCCCGGTCCGTCAAAAACTGTCGGCCAGGCGGATCTTGTAGACGGCAAGCCGGGCGTCGCTCTGCAAGTGCAGGGACTCTCCCAGGTCTACCTCAAAGTCGCTGTCCGAGCCGGCCACCCTCTTGCGGCTGTCCACGTAGATCGTTGTCATGCCTTTTCTAAGGAAGCCGCCCGTTCGACGGACGACGGGCTGGGCTGCGACGGAGGTGCAGCAGGAGATATTCTCACATTTTGCGTTTATGAGCGTGGAGCTGGCGAACAGCTTCTGGCCCAGGAAGCTGAGCGCCGCTCCCATCGGCTTCTCTTTCCAATGCGAAACGCTCTTCAAAGCGCTTGAAGAACATTTCATTCCTCGGCTTCAGGTAGTAGATGAAAAGGAAGCTGTAGGGTTCCCGCGTCGCCTGCTCGTATAGCCGGTAGAGCTGCTCCTTCGGCAGCAGGGGAGCTCCTCAATAACGGCGTCCAGCTCGTGCTGGTTGCGCAGCCTCCAGCAGCAGAGGAATTGCATGTTCACCCGCACCGCTGCGCTGATGAGCCGCAGCTTCTGCGAGCTCACCCAGGTGCTTATCTGCATGTGCCGGCCCCTGATGAAGAGAGTGTCCAGGGCGCCGTGAGGCTTGTGCAACTGCGGCGTGTCAGCAAAGTCGTCGATGACTACAAGCACCTGGTACAGTTTCTTCATTTCCAACTTCTTGGACGCCTCCGTGATCTTGCGCTGCTGCTGGATGATGCGCCGCAGCGCCGCCTCGTCCCACTCGTCCCAATACGTCTGCTCCCGCTCTGTGTTCACCCCCAGGTCCCCCTCAATGTACTTCTTGACGGGGATCCAGCCGTCGTCTATGTTCACACTCGGGCTGAAGACGTAAATTCTCTCAAAGACGCCGCGATACTGCTCCAGAATCAGGCTGATCAGAGCCACGGTTTTGCCCGATTTTGATGGCCCGAGGAAGATGCCCGTGCATGGCACCAGGGGCACCACGGGGTCAGAGGGCTGCTTACTGCTATACTCTGTCGTAGGAAACAGCTTGATCTTCCCCATTCCTTTGCGTTACTTGCCAAATTTGAAGCCGGGAAGCCGGGCGGCGAGTCCGGGAGAAATGCCATATTTACGGCATCGCAGCCGGAGTTTTCCGTGAGTGCCCTGCTATACAGCAGTGCGCTTCCAGAGTTTTCCGGATAAACCAAAGGGCTGGTATGCAGCTGAAGTACTTTGGAAGTAAGGCGTGGTTAGCTCCTCACATGGACCGGCTGCTGGGGGACGTCGCCGTGCTTCACTCTCCCTTCTTCGGTTCTGGAAAGCTGGAGTACTACCTCGCCGCCCGGCGCCCGGGCCTGGAGGTGCGCGGCGTCGACGCCTTCGAGCCCGTCGCAAACCTGCACCGCTGCTACTTGAGGCGAGACCCGGTCTTCCTGCGCTCCTTGCTGCGCCTGGTGGGGCGCAGGGTGGACAGGCGCTTCTACTCCGGGCACCTTCTGCCGGGCGCGCTGAGAGGCCGTGCCGGGCGCCGGGCCGCCTGCGCGTACGTCCTGCTGCGCAACAGCTTCTCGGGAAAGTGGGGCTCCTTCGCACAGCAGCGGCCGCTGGCACTGAGCAGCGTGCGGCGCCTGCAGCCACCGTGCAACGTGACCGTGCGGCGCCAGGACGCGCTGGCCTATCTACGCGCTCTGCCCTGCCTGGCGCACCAGTGCATCTACGCTGACCCTCCTTACATTTTCCCCGGCCGCAGCATGAACTACTACGGTACGAGAGGGGGCCACGACCTGGTCTTTCACACGGAGCTGCGAGACGCACTCTTCGCGAGTGGCCTGCCCTTCGTCGTCAGCGTCAACGACGTGCCGGAGGCCCGGGAGCTCTACAGCGGGGCCGACTCCATCACAAGTCTGTGCTTGGGGAAGAACAGTTCCAAGCCCGAGCTGCTTGTAGTGCACCGGGCCAATCCTGTTGCCAGCACAGGAATGGGTGAAGCAATCCTGCGCCCAGCCCAGGATTGACAAGGGCAATCCTGCCCAGCCCAGGATTGACAAGGGCAATCCTGTTGCCACGCCAGGATTGACAAGGGCAATCCTGTTGCCACGCCAGGATTGACGGCAGCGTGTGAGTGGTAAAAGACACTCTGTCAGCGACGCTCTCTTGGTGTAGAGCGAAGTCGGAATCCCGACCTCGGTGTGGTGCAGGCTCGGCAGGCTGGAGGCTTCTATGCCGGGCAGGTGGCGCGGCCGGGAGGCTATGCCAGGCAGGCACCAACCCGCCGAACCCTCACAGTCCCCGGGGCCCTTGCTATATGTGCTATATGTGCTATATCTCACAAGGCAAGCCACTGAACATCCACTCTCCCCCGGGTCCTTGCTATATGTGCTATATGTGCTATATCTCACAAGGCAACCCACTGAACATCCACTCTCCCGGGTTCCTTGCTATATGTGCTATATGTGCTATATCTCACAAGGCAACCCACTGAACATCCACTCTCCCCGGGTTCCTTGCTACATGTGCTATATGTGCTATATCTCACATGGCAAGCCACTGAACATCCACTCTCCCCGGGTTCCTTGCTATATGTGCTATATGTGCTATATGGCCCTATATAGCACATATAGTACAGATTTCGCCCGTACAGAGTATATAGCACATATAGTACATATAGCAAGGAGCTGGGGGAGAGTGGGGGTTCGGCGGCTTGGCGTGTAAGATATAGCACATATAGCACATATAGCAAGGACCCGGGGGAGGGTTCGGCGGCTTGGCGTGTAAGATATAGCACATATAGCACATATAGCAAGGACCCGGGGGAGAGTGGGGGTTCGGCGGCTTGGCGCGGCTTCAATGCCGGGCAGGTGGCGCGGCCGGGGAAAAAATACATAAAATGGCAATTCTAGCCTGAAAATTATTTTGAACAAGTATAGACACATTATAATATATTACCTTATTCATTTACAATAAAACCCCTCAATATTACATAAGGTTAATACATCATTATAATCTATTAACCTTATCTAATTTACCAATCATTGTTCCTCAGCTTGTATCTTTCCTAAATTATGTTGATGCTTTGTTGTTTTAAGATGTCTTCCAAAATGCCCTTGACTTATTGAACAATTGCAAACATCACAACTAACAATATATTTATTTCTCCTATAAATCCTTTCCAGTTTCTTTTTTCTATACTCCTCATCGTTTTCATATCTAATTCTTTGTTCCTCGTTCATTCTCTCCCTATGTCTATTTTGATAGTCTCTTTGAGCTTTTAAACACTTATCACATCGCATATTATCACCACTGAAACTTTCCTTAGACTTATCATTTTTACACTTTGAACACTTTTTCACTGCTTCCATCCTTATCTTAGAACTACCGTATTTCTTTAAAGGCGTTTCCATGACTAAGAAAGAGTCAAGCAAATCAAGAAAAATTAAAATATTTCAATCTTTACAAACTATAAGTACAGTATAATTATAACATATAAGATTTTACATGTTATTATTATAGTATGAAACAAGCATAACTACATGTCCTATGTGTCAAACACACATCTAATGTAATAAAATATTTTGAAGACATAGGCCCCCCCCCCCCCCCCCCCCCCCCCTATGTGTCAAACACACATACCCCTATGTGTCAAACACACATACCCCTATGTGTCAAACACACATACCCCTATGTGTCAAACACACATACCCCTATGTGTCAAACACACATACCCCTATGTGTCAAACACACATACCCCTATGTGTCAAACACACATGCCATATGTGTCAAACACACATGCCATATGTGTCAAACACACTTGCCATATGTGTCAAACACACATGCCCTATGTGTCAAACACACTTGCCCTATGTGTCAAACACTCATTAAAATTTCACTGATAAGATTTTCGGGTATTCTGTATAGGTCTTCCTGTTTATGTATTGTTGGATTGTCTCCCCATTTTTCCTCGTTTCCATTTGGCAGTCTCTGCGCAGTTTCAATATGTTTATTATTCCTGATGTTGCCACAATCCTTTTTACATAAATCTCTAGGTGTCCATGTTGTAATGTTATTCCAAAGCCTAGTTCTCTTTCTGTAAGGCATTCCATATTTACAATAATCTACATCTTTAAAATCAAACTCATCCATAAACTCCTGATTTTTTAATAATCCAGTTTGTGGATTTTCGATTACAAAATACTTAGGATTGAAATATTTGATAATTTCAATAGTTTTTAAAACTATACTACTAGCATATTCAATGTTTCTTATTCCCCTAGTTTTTGCTATGCTGTATTCAGTGCATGGGGGACTACTCCAAATAAAATCAAAATGGTTCCTATCAAATTGTTTATAATCCCATTTCAAAATATCAGTATTTATATCAGCATTTTTCAAATCCAATGAAATAACATTGAAACCGAGCGACTTTGCAACAAGTCCAACACTACCTGTTCCGCTAAACATCTCTAATAAGTTCATTATTAAAGATATTTAGATAATATTATCTATGAATAAACCCCCGTATCTTCATCATAGTCAATTTGATAAAATGTCATAGTTGAAGCCTTCGGTTCTTTAATTTCTTTGTTATTAAGTTTGTTTAAATAAATATTTCTTTTATTTTTATATTCACCATTGGTTCTATCTACTTCCTGACTTTTATAACTGTTTGTTATCGGTTTCTTCTTTTCCATTTCTTGTAAGATTTCCAAAATATTCTTATTCTGTTCTAAAACCTTGTTCAGTTTTTTAACAATCTTTTCTAATCCTTCATCCATGTAAATATATATATTATATTATAAAATAAAACTTTTAAAACTAAATGTTTAAATTATGTTAAACCTACTCTTTAAATACTAATTTTTCATCATTTGTTTAACAGTTTCCTGAGTTTCCTTATCGCCATTATCGGATGGCGATGCATGTCTCCCCCATTTGATAGCAATATTATGAACATCTGTTTCTAAGTTTATACTGTCTTTAGTTTTATCAATATTCATTTTCTTATCATTCTTACTTATTTTGAAGCTTGTTGGAATACACGAACATTTACAAGTTCCTTTCTTTTGTATTTCTAATTCATTTTTTAATTCTAACATCTTTTTACACATTGGACAAGCAAACTCAATAACTGATGTCTCTTTAACAACTTCTTCTTTTTCTTCATCAGTTGAAGAAACAACTGGTTCAGTCTTATTCTTTTTCTTTCTCCCCATCTATATTAATATTTATATTTTTAATATATTGTATCACAAACTTAATTAATTCTAAAATAAAATAGCATACTTTCTTAAATCTATTATCAGTTAGAACAACTTGTTCTATATTCTCTATTTCATCTATTATATCAATATAATCTGAATAACTTCTATTCATATAAAATAATAAATATTAAATTATTTTCTAAATGTCTTTAATATTATTTTTATTATGCCTGATGTAAAACCAATTGATGAATTCAAATATGACTTTAAGCAAAGTAAGCATGAGGTCGTCCCAAAATTGCCAATGAGAGCTATGATTGTCGGTCCATCTGGAAGTGGAAAATCAACTTTACTTGTATCAATGATACTTGATATTTATAGAGGAGCATTTGAAAGAATTTTTATCTGGTCTCCATCTGTAAATTTGGATAGTATTTGGTTGCCTGTTAAAAAATACATTAAAGAAGGTTTGAAAGTAGATAATGATAAAGAACCGTGTTGGTGGGATGAGTTCAATGTTGAAGATTTAGAAAGAGTTATAGAAACTCAAAATAAAATAATTGAATACCAGAAAAAACAAGGAACGAAGAAATTATTTAATATTTTGGTAATTTTGGATGATGTATCTGATAATCCAGCAATAACAAGAAATAACAAATTGTTAAATTCTTTATTTTGTAGAGGTCGTCATAGTGGAATATCAACACTTGTAAGTCTTCAAAAATCATCAACAGTACCACCAATTATTAGGGTAAATATAAGTCATTTGTTTTATTATAAAGTTAGAAACTTCAAAGAGATAGAAATATTACAAGATGAATTATCAGCAATTGTTAGAAGTGATAATTTACTAGAAAGCAAGAAACTAATTTATAAAATATATGAGACCGCCACTGATGAACCACATAGTTTTTTATATATTGACCTTTTAGAAAAGAACCCAAATAAAATGTTTATGAAAAAGTTTTCACATTATTTAAGAATATCTGATAAATAATATTTAAAGATATATCCTATATAATCTTATACAATGCCTAAAAAGGTAATGGACTATTCTAATACTTATTTTTATAAAATTGTTTGTAAAAATTTAAGTATCAAAGACTGTTATGTTGGACATACTACAAATTTTGTTAAACGAAAATGTGCTCATAAAAATAATATTGAGAAAGAAAACGGTAAAAACTACAATCAATATGTATATCGATTTATTCGTGAAAATGGAGGATGGATTAATTTTGAAATGGTTTTAATATCTAATTTGAAATGTGAAAACCGTTTAGTAGCATCAATGAAAGAAAGAACATATAAAGAACAACTAAAAGCGACTTTAAATCAAATAAATCCAATAGCAACAGATGAAGACAGATTAGAACAAGCAGAAAAGTATAGTGAATGGAAAAAGGAAGACAGAAAACAAAATCCTGACAAATACAAAGAAAGAGACAAAGCAAAATACGAAAAGTTTAGTGATAAAATGAAAGAAAATGCAAGAGAAAGATACTGGTTAAAAAAGGATGAAATTAATGAAGCGAGGAAAGACAAATATCATAATCACGGAGGGAAGGAGAAAAACTCAATAAAATGTAAAAAATATAGAGAAGAACATAAGGAAGAAGTAAAGCTAATGATGAAAAACTGGTATAATAATACGAAAGAAGAAATTGAATGTGAATGCGGTCAAAAGTTATTGAACCATAACCTACCAAGACATATAACAAGGAGAAAACACCAAGCATATATAAACTCAATACAACAACCAGAAGAGACACCAGAACAAATTACAAATGATAAGAGTACCTGATGATTAAAAAATAACTAAATATGTTAGATTTGAAAAAGCATTTAAAATAAAATAAATATATTATATATATTATGGTATTTTATTATTTACCAATGGAAATTAAAAACATAATAATATCGTATATTTTAGATGATTTTAGATTAATAAAAATAAAAAATAATAATATTATTAAAAAATATATTAATAAATTTAAACCAGTGTATAAGTCTTACAAATTAAATAATATGCAATATTTTGAAATTGATAATATCAATATTAATAATGGTATATCATATGTTTTTAACTTAAGTGAGTTAGATAAATTACATCAAAATCATAAACCATTAAAATTATTAATTGAATACGATATATTAGCTACATCTACCTCATTTACTTGTTTGAATCATGTTCGTAATCGTACTTTAACATCAAATAATTTATTTGATATTTATTATTTTCTTAATAAAGACCTTTATGAAACTAATTTCACGTATAGCCGTAATATGGTTAATTTTATTTCATTACAAGTTAAAAAAATAACTATTAAAGTCATCAATTATGAAAGACAAAGTTTTATTAGTAAATTTTATTCGTATGTTTTCAATTAATAATATTAATAAATCATATTAATATTATTAAATTAAATCAATGAAGCGTTGCATAAATTCAACGCAGGTAATTTATATAATAGTTTGTCCGATTTTTGATTTTCTAACTTTTCTATTCTCTTTACACATTCTTGAATAGATTTTATTATTAAAGTATCCGCTCTCGTTTTTTCATCTACTCTTAAATTTTTGATGTCTTCCATACTGTTATTTTCTTCGTTTTTGCTTTGACCAATACCCATTATATATTATTATTTAGATTTTTCTTTTTTCAATTCCTTAACTTCTTTTTCAAGTTTATCTATTTTATCATTTAATTCTAATACTGCTTTATGAACCAACACGGGTAAAACTAAATAATTTAATCCTAAATATTCTCTGTCCTGACATACAATATTTTCAAACTCTTTAGGAATTGCTTTCAATACTTCATCTGCGATATATCCTATATGAGTTTTACCACCATCATTTCTATCGTGTCTCTTAAACTTCTTTGGCTTAAATTTCTTAATAATATTCATACAGTTAGATTTGACATTGTCTATGTCATATTTCAACCGCGAATCAGATGAATCAACAAACGTTCCGTTAATCGTAACGGTTGTTGCTGTTAAATCTATATTTGTCCCTGTTGCTGGCTCAATTAAATTACATAACAATTTCTTCGTTCCTGCAACTTTTACATTTTCATTGAATGTTGATGAGGCATTATTTGTAAAACTTCCAGTATTTACTGTTGTTCCAAATGTCTTATCAATAGATAATAAAACTGAGGGTGTAGTTGAACTATCTGAAACTCTGAACGCCGTGTTTGACGTTCTGAATATTACATCAATTGTGGATAAATTAGTTCCATCATAGTAAGTTGATATTTCACTTGTTCCCATTAATATATCTGTTCCTGTTGTCATTGAAATATTATCCAAAAATGAAACCGTTGTTAAATCAAATGATTGAATGGTATTAGTTGCTAAATATGCATTTTGAACTGCTAAGTTAGTATCAACGGTTATTAATGTTCCTCCGTTAGGTGCTAAATGATTGCTTCTTAATGCTCCCCCGCTTTTAACATAAATATCATCAGCAAATAAATTACCCATAACATCAACAGTAGCAGTATTAAAAGTCCATCCACTAGTAATATTAACTGCCCCGACTATGTTAGACTGAACAGCGGGGTCTCCACAAATAAATCTAATTGAAGAATTAGCATCGGTATTTCTCATATCAAAAGATGAAAAAGCACTAACATATCTATATAGATGACAATTTGTATCAATTGTTAATTTACCATCAGTAGCAATATTAATATTATCACAATTAACATCAGCATTTGTATAAATATTACCTAGTACATCTATAGGTTTACTAAAAATTGTTTTTCCTACAAGCCCATCAGCCATAAAGTATTGGTTAGAAGCATTGGTTATATCTCCGATACTGCATGCTACAAAATTAGGATGATGTATATAAAAACCTTCTATTGCATCTGGCGTATATGTTTCTAAGTATGGTTCTAGTCCATTTATTGAAGTATTGATATTATCTATTTTTGTTTTAATATCTGTTGAAAAATCATTATTTGTAAATAAATTTCCTTTCATATATACAGCGCCTTCAAAATATGATGTTCCGTGCATCTGAGCAAAATTATATGAAGTGTGAATATTACCGTTAATTGTTATTCTTGAAGCATTATTAGGTCTTCCAATAATAACATCTCCTGTGTTCCATCCTAGCCATAATCGATAAGGGGTTGCTCCTTGTAAACCTTGATAAGAGTCCAATTGACATCCGCGTTTAAACTCTAGTCTTTGATTACTAACTGCATCCTGAATTCTAAATATTGGATTAGTATTATCTGTTAAACTAAGTATTAATGGAGAGTTTACTGTTTGCGCAGTTGTATTAACTTTGTCTAATTTTTGACTTATTACTGTATCTTGTGCGCTATCATTTGTAATTATTGAGTTGATTGTGTTTGTATTTCCTGTTATTAATGAATTTAATCCATCTGATTGTAAAACATATCTAGCGTCAGAACCTGCTATATCTAAAATAGATGAACACGAAAATAAACCTGATACTTGTAAATTAGATAATATTGTAGTATTATGATTTAATAATATTTTATCATTTTGAAAAGTTGAAGAATTATTAATTTCTACATCTCCAAAACCTCTTTGATTTAAAAACATAGTTGCTCCACTTAAATTTCCATAAATATAACTATCAAAATAATTATTGTACATTTCATAAAAATTATTATAATTTCCAAAATTTGCTATTTTGAACGTTGCAGTAGTTGTTATATTATGTATTAATGTATTATTTAATATTGATGTATTTAATTTATCTGATAATAAAGTATTAGTTGTTATTTTATTGTAATATAAATTACTATCAAATGAACCTGTTTGTAATTGAGATATTAAATGAGAATTTGATGAAATATTATTAAAATTAGTTGATACAGTAGAATTTAAATTATTTATTAAATTTGTATTTGAAGAAATATTATTAAAATTTGTATTAATTAAATGAGAATTTGATGAAATATTATTAAAATTACTTGTCATAGTAGAATTTAAATTATTTATTAAATTTGTATTTGATGAAATATTATTAAAATTTGTACTAATTAAATTAGTATTTGAAGAAATATTATTAAAATTAGTTGTCATAGTAGAATTTAAATTATTAATTAAATTTGTATTTGCTGAAATATTATTAAAATGTGTATTTGAAGTTATTGTCAGATTACCTATTAAAAATGTATTTGAACTAATATTATTTGATAATACATTAATTTCTGTTTTGTTATATGTTTCAGTTATATCATAAAAATTAGCGTCTATTTGTTGCTTTGTGTAAGTGTTGGCTTGGTCTGCTTTACTATCTAATACTGTTTGAATGTCAGATTTACTCGCGTAAAGGTCTTCTATATCATTGACTGCTCCATCTTTTACTTGCCTAATTCTATTTGCTGTAATATCAAAGATATTCATTAAGTTTTTGCTCATAATATTATATTATTAATTAGAAAATTAATAATATCATATTTTTTATTTTAATCATAAAATGATACAGAATTTGAACGGATTTCAAGAATACACTCGTGCTGAAGTAGCAGGTAAAGGGTTTTCGGCATTACTGCACTTGTATATAAAGTAGTCCCATCAAGTGGTTTCACACGCAGAACCATATTAGAATTATTTTTTAAATTCATTCCGGTATAGGAACTATTTTCAAATTTCATTAAATTAAAACCAAACATAAACTTTTGTGTTTGGTAATCTTCTGCACGAATTAAAAAGGGTTTTTCTGAGCAATGCATAAGATGTAAATACGCTTCTTTAACACCTTGCACTTCTTGTGTGGGGATTACTTGATTACCAATTACAAGAGAAGCTGACAAATCATAATTACTATCATAACCGCCATACAATACAGAAGTACTTTGAGACAGTGGATGATACATAGCATTCCACCATTTATAAATTTCTCCAAAAGAACCAACATAACCATCATAACCAGCTGGGGCAACTTCTCTACCAAATGAAATAAATATCTTATTAAGTTTAGAAACATTCCTGACAATTGTTGTGAAAATTTCAGAATTTTCAGATACTGTCTGTTCTTGTATTGTTTCAGTTTCAAATGTAATCGGAAGAGACCCCTGTTCAAGTATTTTACTGTATTCTGCATACAAACTGTCATCGAGGGTGTAAACGTTGCCTTTGAAAAGCGGTTTTGTAATAGACCATAACTTACTTGTATTAGCATCAGTAAAAGAACTGGAAGCACCACCAACAATGATAGGGTCTGACGCATTATTACATAAATACATCTCTACGGTAATAGGACAATACGAAATTGGAATGAAATTATCTACAGTTTTAAAACATTTTAAATCAGGGTCATAAAATACATTAACAAAAGATTTAGGATTAATACCTTGCATATTGCCCGTGCTTACAGACCTCCTAACTCTATCTTCAATATCTCCTTCATCTGTGGTTGAAACACTCAAAAATCTATGGTCGTTATTCATAAACGAATTACCAAACCCTAAGTTTTCGTCAATTCTTTTTTGGTCTGATGACTTCAAAACATCGTGCATCTTCTCAACACGTGGAAGATGTAAGGTCGCAAACTACAACATCACCCATCAATACACGAATACGACTAAAAAAGGCGTTTGCCTCAATGGGTCTTAATATATGCCCTGTTGTTTCATCAGTGTTATTCAATGTAAAGCCCATTACAAGACTTTTACAATCCAACCACTGGTTCGGTGGTCCTGTAATATTCCATCTTATTAATGATGAACCACCTGATGTATATGTTGAAACAGATGAAGGATAAAAGTTTTTACTTTCTTTCATTCTAATATAAGAAGCACCATCCTTCAAGCGAAACCTTAATTTACCTTCGTGTAATCGGTCTTCAATATCTAATGTTTCCATCTTTATATATTTAATAATAGAAAATATTATATTATTCTATTATTAAATTAATTTATTTTAAAGTGTGAATAATCTATAACTTCTTTTTTAGATTTTTTATTTAATAGTTTTTTAGATTTATTTTTAATATTATTATGTTCAACCTTATAATTAGGTTCATCCTCTACTATTTTCTTAATGTCATCATAACTGACTTTCTTTTTAGGATTTATAGTATTTTTTATATCATTATTAGGCATTCTTATATAATAATTTATATAAATAATTACATCACAAGTTTAACCGGGTCTTCACCTACAGTTGGTTCTTTTCCTTGGTCTTGAAAATTTGTATATTGATGATTTGTTAAGGGGTTATAAGTATTGGTTCGTGTTTGAATACTACCTCGGTCTAAAATACTAATCAAATCTCCACCACTTCTAAAATTAGTATAACTATCATCATTTTTAGATGACATTGAAATAAAAGGAGCGCCGTAAGTTGTCAAATGTTTAATATTATTATTAGGATTATTTTTAATATATTCTGAACTTATTGAACTGGCTAAACTGTGAGAAATAATTGTATCTATATTTATATTATTATCCAACACTTCTGATACATCTCTATAACGTTCTGAATATCTTGTAAGGTTTAGTGGTAATCCTATATCGCTTAAAATATCATTAATATTTGATTTAATATTATTTTTACCAAAAGTCCCAGCAACATATAGTTTATTGCCATCAATAAAGAAACCTTTACCATTTGTATATGCTTTGTTTAATCCTTCTGTGTCAGATAAATTATTATTATATTTAGGTTTGAATAATGATTTTTCTTGTTGAATTTCATTAATTATTTTTCTATACATCTCACTATATCCTTGATGAAGTGGATTGTATGACTTTAATTTTCCTTCTTTTAAATAATATTTGTACTTCGTAGCGTTTTTATTATCATAAAAACTGTATTTATTCTTCATATATAATTAAATTATAAAAAAAAGAATCTAATTAATTAATATAATGAGATTTCGTAAAATATATATCAACAGTGCTTATCGTGATTTAAATGACAGTAATTCTACATCAGATTTTGTTATTAATCTAAGAGAGCAACAAGAATGCGGACCAAATACTAAAATGATTTGTCATGAAGTATCTATCGCTAATTCATTTTATCCAATTGAAGATAATTTAAATAACAGATTATATTTAACATTAGGAGGGATATTAATAGGAGCACCAGTATATTATTTTATTGTAGCACCTGATAAAGGTAGTTATGTAGGTAGTGAATTAGCAACCGAATTACAAAATAAATTGAATACTGCTACTAATGGAACTGATGGAAATAGTGATTTTTTTACTTGTAGTTATTCATTAAAAACAAATAATATAACTATAAGTTGTAATTATATTTCTTACTTTTTTATAATCCATACAGATAAAGAATTAAAAACAAATTACAGTTTTGGTATTGATTATGATAGAGATTATCTTAATAGTATTAATGACATTTTAGGAAATACTACTGAAAAAGTAAATAGTACTGCAGACCCGTTTGTTAGTGGATTTATATCATTTTTACCTGTTAAAAATATTTATATTCATTGTAATGAACTTTCTAATGGGAACCAGTTATGTAGTTTTGGTACTTCATCAATAATAAAGAAAGTACCAGTTTTAACATCATTCGGCAACCTCATATATGATAATGAACTAATTTTAAATGATGCTAATGATGTTAGTATGCGTTCGTTGAATAGACTTCATTTTAGATTTACTGATGCATCGGGTAGAGTTTTAAATATGAATGGAACAACAAGTAGTTTTAGTTTAACATTTTTTGAAGGTTAGAAAAGCATATAATAGATATTTTAATATAATTATTTATTATATACAAATTATATTAAAATATTGTAATATAAATATTTATCATATACTAATTATATGGTTAAAAATATTGAAATTATAGACGTAGGCAGTGAAAATAATGAAGCACCTAAGGAAGTAGAAGAAATTAAAGAAGAACCTATTATTAATGAAGAAAGTAAAGAAGTAGAAACTAATAATATTATAAATGAAGAAAATAATAAAGTAGAAGAAGAACACGAACCAAAGCAAGAATTAAAATCTAAAACATACTCAACTGAAAAAGTGGAATGTCCAAAATGTAAAAAATATTTAACAAAATACACTTTCAAATATCGCCATAACTGTAATGGAATACCAGTTAAAAAAGAACCAGACCCTAACAAAGTTGTTCGAAGAAAAATTATGCATCCACAACAAGCAAAAGAATTTGAGAATAATGTATATGAAAAAGTTAAAGATAATATTCCAAAAGTGGATGAACAAGAAATAGAAAGAAGAGTTGAAGAAAGGTTAAAACAACATATAGAAAGCACAGCAAATAAAGTATTTGAAACTGCAAAAGATAGATACAATAATATTAAAATGGAACGAGAAAATAAAAATAAACAGAAAATTAGTAATTTAGCAAATAAAATTATTTAATCTAATTATTATTATATAATGATTATTGATAAAAAACAATTGCTTATGCACCGTAGAGAAATTTATGACAACGTTGTAAATAGAATAACAGAACCACAAAATAAAGACAAACCGAATATCAGTGATGTTATTGATAGAAAAGCAGTTTTTGAAACAAACAAACCAAAAAAGAAGAATAAATATAAATCAACTCAACATTACTATTATGAAGGAGACAACAAGGCACACCAACCTAATTATACATATTTGAAAGAATTACAAGAACAATTAGAACGTCATAGCGCTAAAAAGGATTATGCTGTATTTCAAAATAAAAGAAGATATCAAGATGAAGCACAGGCGTATTTTAATGAAATTCAAAGGTTGGAAAATGAAAAATTGAGACATCACCCATCAAGTGAAACAGGTAAATCCTATTCAGAAATGATTAAGAAGAAGAAAGGAATAATCAATCAATTAAGAACGGATTTTAATTTTGACTAAATCAATTAATTAGATTAATAAATATAATCTAATTAATTTTATATACCAATGAGATTAGACGATACACAGATGAAAACATTAAAATCTCAATTAAGATTAAGTCCGTCTTATAATGAACTGATAAAGGAAATTACAAAGGAAGAATATAAAAATAAGAATATAAGAGATGTAATAGACAGAAACGCTTATTATTTTCGTGATAGTCCATTAGGAACAGTTTATGATAATAATACAGTAGATTTGAGACAACAACGCTTTCAAAAAATGTTAGATGGGGAAAATCAAACAGAACATTTTGATATATCGAGAGACGATGAAATGGATGATTTAAGAGATGAAGCAATACAATCGCTAAGTGCCTCAATGGATGATGCCGAGGAACAACACGAACAACAAATCAGTCAAGTTTCAAAAAGACTTAGTAGTGAACAAATAGCAGACCTACACCAACGAGCACAACGAGCAAGACAATTAGAAGGACAAGAGGGGAGAAGACCAAGTATCCAGTCAATGATGACCGCAAAATCAAATGACTCTGAAGACTTACCACCACTGGAAGAAATAACCACTGAAAGAATGACAGCAGAAGCCACATCAAAAGAATATGTTAAAGGCCTTGTAAATCGTCAATCAAAAGATGTAGCAAGGAAAGTGGCATCATCATTTGTCAAACAAATTTCTGAAAATAAAGCAAAAGAGTTGGAAGAAAGAAGAGAACAAACAAGGGACAGCGCTGACAGTTCATCCACAGTCCAACAAAGACAAACAAGAACACATAAGGAAACCATTGACTATTCAACTGATATAAACCATTGGAGAGGAAGCACAGTAAAAGAAGAAGACTTATTATTTCAATTACATTTAAGAGGAGCAGGACTTACTGAAGAACAGGAACAACAATATTCAAACACAAAGAAAAAGGGGAAAGGTAAAAAAGGAAACTGGTAGAACTTATTTAGTTGGACTGGTGGAGAAACTCATAAACAGTGGAAAATGGACGACGAAAGTAAATGATGAATTGCTAAGAAAAAGAATGGAAGATTGGAGAGTTATGAAAGGAAAAGGTAAAGCAACAAAGGGTTAAATAAATCATTTATATATTTTATCAATAATTATATAAAATGATTAAAAACCGCAAGCACGAGTTAAGGAAACGCCCTACTTATGATGAAATGCTTAAACAAGCAATCACAAGCAAAATGAAAACAACAGTTATATTGAAGAAATACAAAAAAGATATGTTATTGAATAATTTTGATTTTGATAAAATGGATTTAATGAATTATAAAAATAAAGAAAGATATATGAACGCAGAAGTTATGATGGCAGACAAGGCAACACAAACGCTTAACAAAGAAAACAAGGCAACACAAACAGACCTACCAAATGATAAAGCGACACAAACTTATAATTTTGATGATATGACAAAACTATTAGGCGGTTCTTCAAAGAGTTTCAAAAGCAAATTGATAACCAAGGCTGAAGCAGAAGCAGAAGCATTTACATATGACCCTGATTTATATGATGACGACGATGATGATGATGATAAAAAGGATGATGACATTGATAGATATAGAAAGAAATTATTTATGTTGATGAGGATTATAGAATTTATGATGAGGTCAGGTTTTAGTATAGGACAAATAGTAGCACATTTAACATACCACACTACATTAACCACAATTCAAGGTTCTGAGTTATTAGTTAATTTAACAATGAATTCATTAGTAACATCATACGATATAGCAACTGCTATAATGAATTGGTTGAATACAAATGTTAGTGAGGAAGTTGATTTAAACACAGAACCACCTGTTAGTGTTCATAGTTCTCCACCTATCACTGTTAATAGTTCTTCAACACATACTGTTAATTCGTCATCATCAGAAGAAAATGTTAATTATGAAATAGCTCCACCTACTGACATCCCTGTTCCTACTGATGCTGAAAGTGAAGATGAAGATAAGGATAAAGATAAGAATAAAGAAAAAATATAAAATAATGATAATAAAAATAAAATAATAATAATAAAATAAAAGTCTAATTGGAGGAAAATAATAAAAAATCACTTAAAGAATAATCACCTTTTATATATAAAATATAATGCCGTCATATTTTGTTGATAATGGCGTGAAAATGACAATGACTAATGATATGTTTGATATGTTATGGAACAGTATAGGAAATGATGAATTTATTAGTTCAGAAACAAGCGACATATCATCAGAAGAAGAACCGAAAACAAAAAATGCTGAATGGAGAAAACAGGATAACGGATACTACAATAGGAAACCAAATGATGATAACTATTTTAAAACATACTATAAAGAAAAGACAAAACAAACATGTATTTGTGATATTTGCGGATGTCAATTGAGTTGTAAATCAAATTTATCAAAACATAAGAAGTCTAAGAAATGTCAAAAGCATTTAGTATAATTGTATGATATTATTAAAAAAATAATATCATGTAATTTTTAAATTGTTTGATATTATTCAAAAATAATATCATGTAATTTATAATGAGTAGGAAATTAGATAAGGATGAAATTTTAAAAAAGATATATTACAATATTGATGAGGGGTTCGGTTCTGTTAGAGATTTATATGAAAAAGCGAATAAAGTTGAAGCAGGTTTTACATTAGATTATGTTTCTAAATGGATGAAATCTCAACCAAACAAGCAAACAAGAAATTATAAGAACTACAATTCATACACGGCACCTTTTCCAAAATATGAATTCCAAATTGATTTAATGGTCATGTCAAGTTTGTTAAATGACGTTGGTGTTGATGTTAAAAATCAACCTAAATTTGGTTTTGTTTGTATCGATATTTTCAGTAAAAAGTGTCATATAGTTCCAATGGAAAATAATGATATTGATACTTTTTTCAATGCTATGTTGGAATGTTTTAAAGTTCTAGGCTATCCACTTAGTATATATAGTGATGACGAAGGAGCATTAAATAGTAAGAAGATACAGAATTATTTGAAAGGTGAAGGAATTGAATTAATTATTACTAAAACTCATGCATCACAAGCGGAGAGAATGATTAGAACAATTAAGAAAATGATTAGTGATAGACTTCGTCATCATAAAGGGTCATGGGTTGAAATGATGAAAGTATCACTGAAGAAATATAATAGTAGTCAAATACATAGTAGCACACAAACAACACCAAACAAAGCACACGATTTAGACAATGTTTTAGATGTTAGAGCAAACCAAATACTGAAAGAAAAGCATAATAGAAAATATCCTAAAATAAATGAGGGAGATTATGTTAAAGTTTATAGCAAAGGTAAGGGAAATTTTGTTTCTAAGAAAGAGAGCCGTTCCGTGTGGAGTGAGAGAAAATATAAGGTAATACTTGTAGGTATGGATTTACTTAATAATCGCTATTATAAATTGGATGGATTAAGTAAAAAATACAATAGGCACGAAATTTTATTGGTTAATTAAATAATGTCCATATGGCAAACTTTCAATAGCGTTATAGAAATATCTTTTATTGCAAAAATTGGATAAAGAAAACTTAACTTGATTAATGCTATATATTTGATGGTTTTTTGAGCGTATAGTGTTAAATTCAACTTTATCCTTCAAATCACCATTTAATGTTTCTTCATACTTGTCATAGTTTAAACAGGTCGCCACTTTATGTTTAACAATGCCTTTACTCCTCTTATGTTCTTCATCTTCTCCATACACTTTATAACAATATGATTTAGGTTTCAATCCTATGAAGTGTGTCATTATTTTTCCCTTTAACTCATCCTTCATTTTCCCAAGAACTTTTTTATTAGAAGCATTATAACATTCATGATTTTTAGGATAATCTGAAAAATCCATATGTTGATTTATAAGCTTAAAATCTGTGTAAATATCATCAGTTTCAACATGGATAATAAAACTATCAGTGTCAGTATATGCTAATTTTATTTTATCGTTATATTTAGGTTTTAATACATCATAATAAAAAGAATACATATGAATTTTAGAATAATCTAAAATTGATAGACCCATATAAATAGGTTTATCTAATTCTACCATTGCCTTTTCAAGTTCTACCACCACTAAATCTTCATTTATAATGTGTCTATGTTTGTATGATGGTTTATTTACTAATTTCTGGAAGCGTTCAGGTGTATTGATTAGTCTGAAGTCATTGTGATTACGAACGTTTTCGAGTGTTTTTCCATATACAGCGTTATTTAATAATTTGAATAAATCTTTTTCAAATTCAGTTTTAGCATTCTTTCGTTTTTCGGTGTTGAAATCAATGTATGGTTTTAAGAAATCTGCTTGATTAAAACTAATTACCCTATGGACTTTCTTTAGTTTTAATCCATGCTCTAAATAATACTTCAATGCTGATATATGTAATACATACTTTTTCTTATCCATAACATTTAATATTAGTTTATTTGTTTTTTCATCAGATGCATCTTTTCCATAATATTTTTTATGTATTTCTTTTTGAACTGGTGAAAGCATATTCTCACTAACACTCATAATTTCTGGTGCTAATGGATAATCTCTATGTAAATCATGTAATTCTTTTGGATATTCTAAATCAACTTCTAAAATATAGCCTTTGTCATCATCATCGCTATAACTTAATACTTTCTTCTCATCCATCCTTGAAAAATACCAATTGAAATTATCAAACGGTAGTTTTTTACTCATAGCCAGACCATACAAGTTATTAGCATCTAAATAACTTATATAACTTGATGGTTTTGACTTGTCATATTGTTCATTCATGTATTTATTATTTGCTTCTACTTTTTTATGAGCACATTGAGTCATCCCGCCACGAAGACCTTTTTCAATCATTTCATACATATCTTTATTATGTATTTGTTGAAGTCTAACACCAGTAAGAGATAAGAAGGCAGACCACGAATAATTAGGTAATGTTATGTAATGAGCAGGGTCTAAACCATAATAATTTAAGCACATATCCCTAAAGTTTTCAAAAACATCACTAAGCAAATAAACATCTGTCATCAAATATAAATCATGGTAATAACCTAGGTTTTTGATATTGAAATTATCCCATATTACTTTTGCCCTTGTGTGTTGTGTATCTGTTATGCCTTCTTCATATAATTGACTGTAAAAGTCTTCTATACTTGGTAATTGCGATTCATTGAATTTATCAAATGAATTCATGTAGTCGTAAGGATAAACTCCTTTTTCAGTTAATAAGTCTAAATCGGTTTTATTTCTAATATATGGATTTGCTGATGAAAATCGGAAATTATCCTTCCAGTCATTCCGCTTTTTATATATAGGTTTATCATGTTCATCTTTACCTACTATGTCATATTTATTTAACTTAACTAATTTATCCAAAGATGCAGAGAGAAAAGCCATGCTATCTTTAAACTGTAATGAACCAAATGAAAATGTAATAAACTTTTCGCTATTTTGTGCTATTACATCTATTCTCTTATTTTCGTTCAATTCCTTATTTATTTCATTTGCTTTGCCTATTATTAAGTGAGAGTCATAGTTTTTTAAATTATGAAAAAATACTGGTATCTTGAAATATCTAAATGAATAATCCAAATTACATTTTTCGTGGGCACAACCTCTATAAATACCGGTAAAATGACAGTGGTCTCTGACTTTTGAATCTTCTGGTTTAAAATTCTTATTACATATTGAACATACAGTAGCTTTTCTAAATTCTGCTTCTTGTTCATCTGTAATATCCATTGGTTTATTAACATTCATTTTTTCAAAAATTTCTTTTTTAATTTCTCTTAATTTATTTACAAAGTGGTCTAAACAATCCTCTCCACGGTATAAAAAAGGTTGACTTGTGTTATCAATAGAATTTACAACATTCAACATATAACCGCATGGTTTATGTTCCTGATACGTGCCCTTGATGCCATTATTTGAATTTACAGTTATACACTCAAAATCTCCATAAACAACAAATGGACATTTTAATTTTGTATTGTATTTTTCAAATTCAATATAACTACCTTCTTTTGGTAATTTAAACTGTTGTCCATGTGTTGCCATACAACCAGTTTCATAATGTTTTGTTAATAAATCCTTTCTAGTAAAGGCATGAGAACAATAATGACAATAATGTTTTGGTTGGTCATTTTTGTTTGTTTGCCAGTTCATTAAACGACTTAGACTTTTAATAACTACATAATGATTATTATTATTGATTTCAATTTTCAAAAGGTTTATTTGATGTTTAGCATCTCTTGTTTTAGTTCTGTAATCAATTATAATTTTCTTTTCATTCAAAGTATCATCAATTTCATAAACATTGATTGAAACTAACTTACTATTATTTTCTTCAAACCTTTCAATATCTTTATTACCAGTTGGAAATTTAACACCTTCCCAGTTTAAGATATTGTCATTTAATTTGTTGTAATGGAACATTTCTTGGGAATTTGATTTATTAATTATATCAAACACTACACTTTGAACACTATATTTAAAACATTTGTTATCTGTGTTTTTGATATTAATACATGCCTTTTTTAGTTTAATCCATTCTGGTAAATCTATATAACTACCCGCCCTAGTTGGGTCATATTTGTCATAATGGATTGTTATTGATAATATTTTTATAAATTGTAAATTAGATGCTGAACCTTCTAACTTTTCTATGTTCAATAAAATCTCTTTGATTGATTTTTCAATTGCTTTATCCAAATCGGTTTCATTATATATGTTTGCCCTTGTTGCAGGTAAATTATAAAGTATCTCTGTATGTTTTATTACTCCATCATCATCATAATAATGATAAAATAAACCTTCTGCCCTTATATTCAGTTTCATTGCTCTATTAGTTTTCAAAAAGGTCAAAAGTCTATCTTTTTGGTGGTGTATCATTGATAGTGCCTTTTCACCTTGAAAATGTTTATTTACTAGTTTTATAGAATTAGCATAACTTTTGAAAGCTGATTGTTGGTCTGTTATTCTGAATTTGTTTTTGATTGCATATTTTGTCATTGCATTTTTCATTCTTTGTTTTAGGTATGTTGAGCGCAATGTTTTTGTTGCATAACTATTATACTCATTAGTTCTTGCTTCTGATTTTAATTTCTTGTTCAAAACATTTGAGATGGGTTTTTCTTTGTTGTATCTAAATTTTCTACCATCTATAATTATTGATTTTAATTCCTTGTTTCCTCTTTTTGGAATTTCCGCTTTATCATTATTCAACAGATAATCTATAACATGTTTCATAATACTATACTATATAAATTTAATGTGTTTATTTCTTTAAGTGACTTTTTAGAAAAATATACTTAAAGATTTAAAACCTTAATATAATAAGAGGAAAATGAACGGTGATAAAATCAATAATTATATCAATAAAAAATGCTATGATTGTTGTCACTTCAAAAAAGAAAATATGGAATTGTATAAATTAAATTTACCTAATGAAATAGTGAATAATATTATTAATTATTCAATGGATGAAAAAGTCGAATGTGAAAATTGCCAGGAATGGAGAGATAATCATTTTTTAATCAAATGTCTGTTGAGAATAAAAGGAAGACATAATAGAAATGTAGAAGATGAGATTTTAATATTTCTAACTGTAAATAAAATACCACCTTACGATTATATTAAACAGTTTCTTAAAATCAGTAAGAAAAAATATGACATGATTTATGATATATTATGGATGTTGGGATATAGTCAAGAGAAAGGGGAAGATGTTAAAGAAAATATCAAATTATTTATTGAAAGTAAAAAGTTCAATATTCAAAATACATTGAGAGATGTTAATATTATTTTTAAAATGATGTATGAAAGAAGAAATATTTGTCAATTAAATTATTATCCTGTACTGAAATTATAATCATACTATAATAATAACATGTAAAATCTTATATGTTATAATTATACTGTACTTATAGTTTGTAAAGATTGAAATATTTTAATTTTTCTTGATTTGCTTGACTCTTTCTTAGTCATGGAAACGCCTTTAAAGAAATACGGTAGTTCTAAGATAAGGATGGAAGCAGTGAAAAAGTGTTCAAAGTGTAAAAATGATAAGTCTAAGGAAAGTTTCAGTGGTGATAATATGCGATGTGATAAGTGTTTAAAAGCTCAAAGAGACTATCAAAATAGACATAGGGAGAGAATGAACGAGGAACAAAGAATTAGATATGAAAACGATGAGGAGTATAGAAAAAAGAAACTGGAAAGGATTTATAGGAGAAATAAATATATTGTTAGTTGTGATGTTTGCAATTGTTCAATAAGTCAAGGGCATTTTGGAAGACATCTTAAAACAACAAAGCATCAACATAATTTAGGAAAGATACAAGCTGAGGAACAATGATTGGTAAATTAGATAAGGTTAATAGATTATAATGATGTATTAACCTTATGTAATATTGAGGGGTTTTATTGTAAATGAATAAGGTAATATATTATAATGTGTCTATACTTGTTCAAAATAATTTTCAGGCTAGAATTGCCATTTTATGTATTTTTCGGGGAGGCTTCTTTGCCGGGCAGGTGGCGCGGCAGGGTGGCGCACCCGGAGTGCCAAGAACATGTTCATCCGACATGTACTCCGACATGTTGAAGCAATTAAGCGTATAGCAAGGAGCAGCGCGAGAATGTGGAGCTGGGCCGCAGTTTGCCTGCAGTCGGGCATCGTCGCAATTCTAGTCGTTATTCTAGTCGTTATTCTAATCGTTTTGTAGTCGTTATTCTAGTCGTGAATTCGGAAGCCTCAAGCGTTTCCTAGTCGGTAATCCAAAAATATATTGAGAGATAAGAAGACGGAATTCTACCAAAGGTGGATGAGTCCTTATTGCAAAAGCCGAACCCCCTTTTTGTAACATGACATGTGTTTTGTGTTACGTGTTTTTGTGCAAATGTCCAACGGACATGTCTGAACGTTTGCATGTGTGCTGTAGGGCTGAGGTGGGTGGGTTCCCCCCCTTTTTGGGAAGCCCAATGCGGTTTTGCAACTAGGGGGACGCGTGATAGGCTCCGCAATGGCTGATGATGGTTCTGACAATTTGTCTGAGTGTTTGGGAGCCGCTCCTCCGCTGCCAGAGAATATTGACTTGATTGATTTAGAGAGTCAAGCAGGCGGAGCAGAGACAGTACATGATGAAGAGCCAAAATGTCCTGGAGGTGCAGAAGGTGATGCGCTGGAGACTGCAACGGATGCGGATGACTCTGGCGAAGCCAGGCCTACTGGTTTTAGAGCAAGGCCCATTTTATTCAGACAGGATTTATCTACAGGTGTTGGGAGCGATGCATTTTTCGCCGCGCAATTTTGCGAAGATACATCAACAGGTGATGATGTTGTTTGCTTCCCGGTTGCGCCTAACACTGTACATGGGTATTTGCAGAAACTGCACCGTGAACAGAAGTTTTCTGGCATTCGCGAATTGATGCAGACGCTCACCTTCGCGAAACATGTGCTTGGTCTGTTCTTTTCTGGTGACCTTGAGCAACCTCGGATCTCGGGAATCTTGCGGGACAGCCACATGCACAAGAACACACTGAAGCAGAGCAGACCTTTGACCGTAGCCGAGATTTTTGCATTGGAACGGTTTGTCATGGATGAGAAGCAACATTGTGTTGACAGGTTTGGGGCCGGCGCCATGCTTTTCCTGTTATACAGCCGGGGCCGCGTCTCTGACATCCGGAACATCGAGCACAGCATTCTTGATAGGCCGGGTGGTGATGTCCGTCATGGGTATTTGGAGATGCACACTCATGACCATAAGGGACGAAGAACAACAATGTCTTTGGGTATACCTTTGATCCTGCTGGCCCCCATTTATGGGTTGTGTGATGCAAGCTGGTGTATGGCATACTTGTCAGTGGCAAAGAACCTGGGCGTCGACCTTGAGGAAGGACATTGGGGCCCCGTGCTGGCTTTGCCGGACGTGACGGGGACGTTGACAGACAAGGCGGCCGGGCCCTCGGATGTGACGAAGTGGATGCATGGGATCCTCAGGAAGCGAGGCATTGATGTTAAACCTGGTTTGACTTCACATGGTTTGAAAGCCACGTTGATGAGCTGGGCTAGCAAAGCAGGCATGAGTGAAGAGGACAGACACATACTTGGTCATCATGCGATGTCTGGCAAGAAGAGTATGACGGTTTACAGCAGGGATCTGCAGACTGCCCCAACGAGAAGGCTGGAAGGCGTCATTGCTTCCGTCAGGAGGGGAACCTTCATTCCTGATGCTAGCAGGAGTGGGATGTTTAGCGAAGAGCCACCTGTGAGTGGAGCAGCTGCAGTGGGCGTCCAGGCGATTCGTGGTATGTCTGACATGGAGGAGACATGTGATGTCGGAGAAGAAGTAGATGCTGGTGGCAGTGGATCTAGCGGATCCTCAAGCGACTCATCAGCCAGCGCCTCAAGTGAGTCTGAATCTGTGCTTGACAATTTCATTGATGAGCGTGTGCAGCCAGAGACACGCGATGCTTGTAAGTTGGGCATTGTGTGGAAAGAAGGCTGCGATGTTTTCATGAACAAAAGGACGAAGGTGATGCACCTTCTTCCGGAAGGGAGCGAAAAGCTGACCTTCCTGTGCGGTAGGAAAAAGAATGATGATACAGAAGCCTTCACTGGCTCCATCTACAGTGACGGATGGAAATGCAAACAGTGTGATGCCAACAAGCCTTTGAGGGATGTTGGCGCTGTTGCCAGTTTCATGGCCAAAAGAGCCAGGAAGCGTGTGTCCGATGGGGCATAAACAGGGCGAGTGTGATACGCTGGAGATCACACGCTTGGGGTTCGCGGAAATCCCACGTCCTTGGCATGATGTCAGCACGCCTGATCCATGTGGATCAAGACGGTGTGATGCGGGCCATGGAGCCACACGGATGTGACAGCATGACAACGTGCGTGTGACTGTGTTGAAGTTGATTTGTTTGGAGTGTGCATTTTGGTAGCTCTTGGTGCCATGGCCTCGTTGCTCGATAGCCCTGCAGTTTTCGATGAGAAGGCTCGAGAGGCCGGACTCGCTGATGAGAGCGTGGCCCGCATCAAGGCCCAAGGAGTCACAACACTGGGACAATTGGCTTTTGCAATCTGCCAACCGGGAGAAACGCCCACCACTGATCAGTTGGCGGACTTAGTCCGAGATGGCGCCGCAGCGCCACCACTGGGAGTGATCGCAGGAGCGAGGCGTTTGGTCTTCATGGCTCAGACCTTGGCTGTGGCAGATGTGAAGCAGATGGTGGAAGGTGGTGCTGAGACCAACGCAGGGAAGCAGATGCCTGCAGCGGAGCGGGTCGCCCGGATTGCCAGGCAGAAGGCGCGTCTGTCGGGAATTTCAATGTCGGGTGAGAACGAGTGCGCGCACAGCAGTTATGATTTGATTCTGGACATGCTTGAGAAGAACGTTGTGGTTCAGTTGCCACCGTCGAAGTTCCCGAGTCGACGTAGCGAGCTCAGCAACGAAAAGGTAGTGAAAGAAGTGACGCTGGACTCGTCGTCACGCCTGCAACTCAAGGACCAGAAAACCGAGGTGATGTGTGACACTGGGAGCGAACTATTGCTCACACAGGCGTTGCAGCGGCGAGCCTTAGCATTGGACTTGACCAACGCTGCAACTTACGCGACTGTTCAAGAATACAATGACTATTTGATCAGGCAGTTACAGGCGACGGTCCCTGGCGGCTACAAGCGTGTGGATGTGCAACAGGTACTCCGCGCTGATCAAGAAGCATTCAACCGCATGAGTGAATTGCTGACTGAGGGACTCCGACGCAAGCCGGATGGGTCCTTGCCCATGGACGAGGCTTTCAGACGACTGTTGACAGATGCGAAGGTGGCTTTTTCCTTGCTGCCTTTACCTGCGAGGCCTGTGGCGACAGGTGATGATCATGGGAGTGGCTTGAAGAGGAAGCGTACAGAGGACTGGCAGCAGCAATATTCTGGGAAGTCCAAGGGAAAGGGCAAGCACAAGTCCAAGTCCAAGGGGAGCAGAGTGCCGCAAGAGCTCATCGGCAAAATCACGGTGACGAAGAATGGCAAGCCGGTGTGTTACAATTTCAATCTACCTGGAGGATGTCCAAGCGGCCTCAAAGCCGGACAGTCCTGCGCCAGGGGGCTGCATGTTTGTGCAGAACCTGGATGTGGCTTGGGCCACAGCATGCAGGATCACGGGAAGAGCAGCAGCTGACTCACGCCAGGTGACGAATTCGATGCTTTCTTGCAGCGAGCCAAGCACAGGGCTGCAGGCAAGCATTTGCATGAGATTTGCTTCATGGAAGTTTTTTGCGGTTCTGGGCGCCTAACTGCGAGTGTGCGGAAGCTGGGAGTAG